>JXOS01016976.1:13800-33243 GCA_001015075.1 Cirrula hians
TTTGTTTATGTATTATTTTTTTTTTTTTTTGATTTTTGGAATTTAATAGAAGACATGCGAATAACGGCGTTGTCAAAAATTCTAAACTCGCACGGTAAAATCAAAACATTATAATTGTTGTTGTTTATTAAATCGAATATTTACACAAATATATATTTATATGTATTTGTACATAAATGTGTGCACAATATTTATTGTCCTTTGTTAGTGTATTCCATTGTAAAATTGCAATGAAAACTGAAAAAGAATTACAAAAACGTACAGCACAATGCTAGAGCAATCATAAACGAGTTAAAACAGTAATAAATAATAAAACTCGGCCGCAGCGGCAAAGCATTGGCATTTGAACATACATTGTATAAATAATATTTCTGACTACTTGAGAGTAAATGATAATAATACAAACATCGACTAGAAACATGTAATCAAAATCAAATAACACTACAATACTGCAAATAAACATTATTGTATTATTTTTATTTTTTTGTTTTGTTTTGTTTTACTTCAAGTTAATTTAATGATTTGCATATCATGTCAAGTTCACAATAAAACAAATAGTCATCCAAGTTAGTTGCTTATTTTGTGCCAGAACTTATTTCAAAAACAAAATGGCATACTAGCAAAATGTGCCAAACAAATTAAAAAATTTAAATAAAATCAAAAAACTAAAAGAAATCCTCTAGTTGTTAGTTGATACATTCATACTGCTGCGTAGCTGAAAGCAGTATTTGAAATGTTTTTAAAAAATGGCAACATCGACAAAATTTATAATTCTGCATATTTTAAGCACATCCTTAAGAAAGCCGAAATGCATTGCTCTACCTGTTAACAAGAGCGGGCATTGACACTTGCTTTAACAGCGCAATGTGTGCTGTTAAGCAGGCTCTGTAAAGGCGAATCTGTTAAGGCTTAACAGATGTTTGAAATGTACGCAACAACAAAAAAGAAAAAGACTGCACAGAACGCCCTGTCTTGCTGTGTATCGTGCATACATGTGCATAAATCTTGTAAATCACGCAAAATCCTCTGAAAGGACATACAAATGACCTTGAAAATTATTTGCAAAATGAGTCAGACAATCATGTCGACATTCCAGCATACAATAATCGGTCTGTCAAGCGCCTTTTAATTTAAGGTCACTTGTTCATTTGGCACACGTAACGAGTCAAATTTTAAGTAGCTGCTTTATCGCGGAAAATGGCGAAAACAGCTGAATCAATTTCAATTTGCATGAATTTCACAACCACAACCGAGTTCCGATGGTGTTTAAACCAGTCACACGATAAGCACAAAAGTATAAAATATGACTTGCAATAGTCGATTCCTAGATATCCACTTCAAACGATTCTGATCGAATACCTTGTGTTGCATGATCCAACAGCTTCATACCGTGTAAGCGTGTATAACAGCTGACGTCACAAAGTTTTTCCCACAAAGTGTAAACCTTCAAATTTATACTGGCTCATGGACATGCGGTACGGGCATGAACAAACTATAGCCTTGCATTCCAAACTGTCATGTTACTGGTTTCAACGATCCGTTATTTAAGATTATTACATTTCTCTCTACTGTCTTCACAAACGATACGCAAGAAAAACTTTTTAGTTGACTATCAAGATATATTTTGTTATCAATTCTTATAGGCCCCGTAGTCAGACTCCATTCATTTCGATGACTGAGAAAGGAAGAACATCCTTGCTATGCTACATTAAAGTTTTAGAATGTTACAATTTCCTCGCTCAAAATTATTTACAAAGTCTATGCTGCAAAAAAGGGTCAGATAGTCATATCGAAACTCAGCAGTACAATACTCAGTCAGTCAAGTGCCCTTCACTCTAAGGTCAATTCTTCAAGTGTCACATATAATCAGTAAAATTTTATGAAACCGCTTTATCAGGGAAAATGGCGAAAATTTCTGATAGTCACGATTGGATTGAATTTCACAACCGAAACCGATTTCCGATGGTGTTTAGAACTAGCCGCACGATAAGCACAAGTGTTCAAAATGAATTGCAATTTTCAATTCCTAGATATGCACTTCAAACGATTTTGATCGAATACCATTTGCTGCATGATCCAACACCTTGATACCGTGTAAGCGTATAACGGGTTACGTCACTATTCGTTTTTCCACAACGTGTAACCCATGAAATTTATGCTGGCTCATCAACATGCGGTACGGGCGTGAACAGACTATAGCCCTGCATACCAAACTGCCATATTACTGATTTCAAGAATCCGTTCCCTAAGATTGTTCTTTTACTTAAGTTGCCTCTGCACAATTTATACTTATCTCTACTGTCTACATAAAGCATACGCAACAAAAACTTTTTAGTTTATCATCCAAATATATTTTGGTTTTAATTCTTAGAGTCCACGTAGACAGATTTCGATAATTTCGAGGACCGAGAAAGCAAGAAAGTCATTTCGTTGTCTCTTTTTAATTTAAAGTTTTATTGTGTTATCATTTCCTCACAAGAGATGGATCCGAGTTAGATGATACGAGTACGCGGATACTTTGCATTTCTGTTTCTCTCCAACAGCATTGTCCATGGTTCTAAACTCGTAAATTTTTTGAGTATGCATTGCGAATTTCAATATTTCTTATATTAATAAAAAAAATTTTAGAATTTTATACTTCAATTATTCAAAATTATAACTTTATCAATGGAAATATAAATTTTTAATCAGTTTTAAAATTCATAACCATCACTTGAAAATCTTAAAAAAGCTTAACCGTACCTATAGCCAGTTAATATTTACCGTACCCTCATTACGTGCAAACAAAAACTATTTCACACGCTTCCTATGTGTGGATGTATTGACTCTCCATGCAAATATAATTATTATATACATATAATATATATTTCTTTACTACATGAAACAATTTTAAGAGGGCACCAGCAATGAACCAATTTGCTGCAATGACAAAATCCCATCATGTCCGTGTCCATTATTCTGTATAAAGCGGTGTTCGTGTTTCTAGTGCGTGTGCGCAATGTCTGACAAGCTGGCGAGCCGAAATGCCTGCATGGAAGATATGGATGGTGAACACTGCACCACAATCGACCTATTCGCTCGAATATGAGAACTTAAAGAACAAAATAATTAGCAATAAAAAAAGGCACTCTCTAGTAGGGCACATCGCATGCATCCTAGGCGAATCTGTGAAATAGCAATTAGTTAGTATTTCCTAGCCATATCTTTTGTTGCTCATAGAACTTATCATGTCATAGAGTAATTATAAGAATAAAGAGCTTTAGAATCATAGAACCATAAAGTGGTCATAAAGTGGCCATTAAAGTCATAAGGTGTTTACACACTGGCACGACAATGCTAAAGGCTAAGTATTAAACTAATACTCAAAACCCTTTTGGTTTACGTGAAGAAATCAAACATCACCTCAATTCACTGTGCTTGGTGCCAGAGAGTGTATGCCATGTCTGCGGCACTGACATCTATCATGGTTTGGTTTGAAGCTAAGTCTAACTTCTTCAGTGCTAGCACAGTGTACACGTATAAGCCTAAAAATCACCTAACCCAAAGACCGGGATGGTTCTTTCTACGAATTAAACTGGTAACCATCAGACACTATTTTAAAAGATCGTATAGATGCGCTGAGAAATATGCGCAATCAGTTGACAATACACGTCATCCAATGACGCAGCAGAAAGTGACGATAGAGCAAAGCTGTTTATATCATATTTCCGGTCCAGTGATATCTGTTTACCTGCAGTAAAGGCTGTCGTGATCGAGACAAGTTCATTCTCAAAGCCATTTTGACACATATAAACAGACAGCTTTTGGCTTTTTCATGACAGTAACAATCGTCTATTCTTTGCATACAGAAAAGTAATCGCTTTGAAGGGGCTTTTCGCCCGTGTCAGCTGTAATGCAACAAATTAAAAATTTTTAATTGAATTTTAATACACCGCTTGCAACACCATAAATAAGTACTAAGATCTTTGTGAGCAAAGTCTAAGTACCTAAGTGCGCTTGCAGCCAACAATTTTTTGCGTACGGTAATCCAACCTAATTCACTTGCTTAGCGGCTATCAAAAAGAAGAAACGTTGCCGTTGTGTGCTTTTCCAACAAATTGCGCCTTTAGATAAATTTTAAAAATTTAAAGTTCATGGGAAATATGTTAAATTAAAAAATTTATAAATTTATAAACGTTTTTTCAAACTTGAAGCACTTCTTATTCATACTCTCTTCAATAACAGCGTTCACTGCTGATTTAAAAAACTAATTCGTACGGGCATCGAATAAGGAATATTTAATTAACAATGGCACACTTATTTCGTGCAGTTATTTGCTTAGTTAAATTCAACTAGCTTGTCAAGTTATATATTTGTTGTTATTGTTGGATCAAATTGCCAACGAAATGCCCACCAAACAAAGCCGTTTAAGCAAGCTGCTAGCGGCTTATAAATTACTCTCACTGCTTGCGCTCTCAAGCTGATCGCATATGTAACTGCAATGGGGCATGCTCTCTGCTGCGATATTGTATGCCAAAATGTTGAAAATTATTAAAAAACTAAAAATTGTTTATTTAATTTGGAGGAAAACTAAAACAGCGATTGAAAAATTATAAATCAACAATTAATTAAAAATTTGCAATGCTACATCGTATTAAAATGTAGTCTAACACTGCTTTAAAAAAATGCCTCTGATATTTGAGTGAAAACAGAATTCAAAAGCAAAACGATTTAGTAAACATTGATCATGTAATATCCAAGTTAAATATAATGTCTAACACATGATTAGTTAAACATTTTTTATAGAATTTTGAAATGTTAACAACCACAAGACCAGGCGTAGTTGCAGTTGAAGCGCAGACATTCATTATACTCGTTTTAGTTTCCATATTGTTAATTGGGTTCTTAAACACATCAGTGTATATGTAATAATAAGCAACAATCTTTTCCGACGATATGGAGACTTGGAGAGATGTATAAAGAATAAAAGATTAAGCGACGTCTGTCTAAAATTTGCGTCTTCGGGTATATATTTCGAATACTTTCAATCGGCCCATCAAGATTTCTCAAATTTACAACTATTGTTTGTATATGAAATAAATTTGTTTGTAGTTTTTGAAGTTGCTTTAGAAAACCTCCAAAATTGGGCGTAATCGCCCCAGTATTTCGGGTGTCTCCAGTACAAAAACAGACTCCTACACACAAAAAATGTCAATGATTTTGAATTCAAGTACATAAAATTGGTTGCTACTTTTTAAAATTGCTGTGTCTTAACTTATGTTCAGTTCAAGGAAAGTCGAGGTCTGTATCTAGAAAAATTATGTTTAAGTACAATAGACGGTATGTAGTTATTATTCCTTTTTATGTATTTTTTCATGATATTTATTAATTTGGGTTATTGAATTGTTCAAAATGTTTTATTTTTATAAGGTGATTTCAAGGATTCATTTTGCAACACAAAGGAGAACGATAATATTATAAGCACACGAAGTTTTAGGAAGACATTGATATTTTTCCTTTTACTGGATCGTTCATAGAGTAAACATTTAGTTATTTTGAGCCAAAATTTTGAATATTAAATTTTTCTTTCACTTTTTTTTTTACCACAAATGTAGTGTATGGAGTAGCCATCAAAAATTACTTGTAAAGTAATTGTATTGAAGAATGGAAACTTCTCGTTACCAAAAACCCATTTTGGTCAAGAATTGAACTTGCAAATATGTGCATCCTATCAGCAAAACTGTGGTAGTCATTAAAAGAGAGTGAGAATATTATTCCGCACATTGCGGAGAGCGCTTTGTATTGTTTCATTATTCGTTTCAAGTATTCCATTTGTATGCGATCAATTAATCATGCCATTCCTTTACCTCTCAATGTTGTTATTCCATTGCACTTTTCGTACGCGAAAAAATATATATGCCCCGAAACTCTTAACACATCAACTGCGTGTATGCGTTTTTTACTTTTGAGAACGGTGAATTATGGTGCTTTTAAGCGCAATGGCTTGAAAGGCTTTAGTATTGGTGGTTTTATTAGGAAATGCATGCAAGCAGTTGTTGTGCCTAGTGCTTAAGCTAAATTCGAGCAAATGAATTATATCGTTTAAACCGATATTCATCAAAAGTGACAGTATTTCTTTTGAATATTTTTAAAATGTACTTATGCATTAAAAAGGCATATAAAAAAGCTTTGAACGCCTTTTGCGATTNATATAAAAATATATAAAAAAGCTTTGAACGCCTTTTGCGATTATCTGCATAATATAATACTTTCCGAAAGAAGTTAGAAAAATCCATTTGAAATGTATAGACCGGCTGTTGTAGACATTTTCTAATTCTGACCTGCTAATTGACAGTTAAGCCTTAACTAAAACTGTGTTACCTGAAACACTCTCATCAATTATACGTGCCAAATTTTGGGACGATTTTTATATCAAACAATTCGACTGTCAGTTAAATTGAGTCTAAAATAACCATATACTGCGTCTTCTACAGTTTCTAAGGCAGGCGTTCAAAGAAACACTGCTCTTTCCTTGAGATCTCAATAGTATAAATTGAAAAACTGATTTCAATAATATGAATATATCACCGTTTGACTCCCATATAGTGAATCCCAACTAAAATTTTAATTAAGCAGGTTCGGTTTTTAGCGGAAGTGAGTGTACTTTTTGGAATGAAAAAATGTAAATCTTACATATCTCCCTCTTCTAGAAATTGTATAAT
This sequence comes from Cirrula hians, assembly GCA_001015075.1. Classification (NCBI taxonomy): domain Eukaryota; kingdom Metazoa; phylum Arthropoda; class Insecta; order Diptera; family Ephydridae; genus Cirrula; species Cirrula hians. The sequence goes on from JXOS01016976.1 coordinate 20,502, forward strand.
AGATTGGTCTTAAGGCTAAACATCCAATGGAAAAACCTTGTAAATTTATAATAGTTTTGCTTACAAATTTGTTGTCTTTCGTTATTGCCTTTCAGTTTGTTCTGTTGTTTGCAGGAATGAAAGAACATGAAGAAAATTATATTTTAATAATTTCGACGGTCCGGAGAAGGGTTTTGTAATTTCAGTAATCACTTTTAATCAAAAGCAATGACGACTTGCTCAAATTAAGAATTATTTAAAGTAATCGCAGTCTGACTCAGTTTTCTACTGAAGTCAATTTTTATATATTTCTTGAATCAATTGGATAATACGAAGACAGCTGTGCATCTTTAAGACGTTACCTGAACATGGTTTAAAAAAAAATAATATGAATAATGATAAAATTAATTTAAATTTTACGCAAGCGCTGAATGAATATTTTTCAATTAATGTGCTCAAAACATGCTTAAAGGCAAGCCATTTACTCAATGGCCTATGGTGTATTTTATGTTCTTTGCAAGGAATTAAGTATACCAAACTGCATTATTTAATTATTTATTTTATTTTCTGTTTATTTATTTTTTTGGTTTCGTTGTTGGCCGGTTTTTGCAGCAAACCATTGCAGTTATGTTGCAATGACTCCACATTTGAACAATTCAATGTTATATATTATGGTTGTGGGCTTAGCACTATGGACCTGTTGCCCTGTCGATATTAGTTAGAACGTTTCTAAAGTACTATATCTTTCTAAACTGTCTGGGCATTCTGTTTTGTTACATGCTGTCAATACAATTGCGATACACTTGTGCACTCCGATTTCATCAAATATTTGTAACGCACAGAACAAGTGATCGCAGACCTGTGAATATATAGCAGTATTTACACAGGTGTCGGTCAAGCTCTGTCTATTCATCTGTCGGTAAGTAAAATTTAGAAAGGAAAAATTGACAAATATTCCATGGAAAATGTAAGATCGAATTTCGAAACTTGGCAAGGAACACCGCTTTACTAAAAATTACGCCTTTTAGAACCTTATGAAATATTTATACATATATATATATATATATATAAATTTCAGAAGTGTTGGGAAGAGATGTCTCCAGTTAAACGCTGTGATTTAAATCGTTGGTTGTGAGAGGAATCAGCTGCATTATTCAATGAAATTCATAACCGAATTGAAATAAATATCAATGCGTGTACTTAAAATTGAGAAGATTGTATGGTCGAAAAAGTGAGTTTTGAAGAAAATAAAGTACATTCAACAATTAAATTAAATGACGTCTAGTCATACTACGAAAATATGATAAAATCAGACTAGTCAAAAAAATTGCATAGGAAACATTATGTACCTGATAATTCGCATGCTATGGTGGTTTGAGTGCGCAGGACCCAGGTTCGGTTCCAGCTGCCGACGAAAGGCTTCTGATGATGGTAGTCTCGTTTCCCATGAAACACATATATCAACGACGTCGTTTAAAGCTCTTCAATCGTTGACATCCAATTAATTAAAATATTTGTTGTTGTTGTTATTGTTATTCAACATCCAATAATTAAGAGGTATTAAGCCAATTATTCAGCTAGAATACAAATGAGTTTGCATTAGTGCGTTGATTTGGCAGGTGTTTACTGGGAATGGGCTTCAAGTATGCCTTTTTGGTTCGAAAAAAATGATTTTAAATACATCTACTTAAAATTGAAGTGCATGGAAAATGAAATGTACTTTCAGCACACTGTTGAGGTCATACAGTTGGCTTTGTTGTATAATATAAAAAAATATTTTAATTAATTTAAGACCTGCACTTTGAATTAACGTGTCGGCCTAAGCCGACTACAACATTCTGGCTGGTTTCATTTAATTTAAACTGTATTTTTGCTGGGTTTTACTGAAATGTATTTTTGCAAAGCATTTAAAACGTTTTGCAGCCGGGAAGCCCCAGCAGAATTATACCTTTTTTTTTATTAGCACTTGTTGTTTTACGTCAAGCTGTTTCAAATTAAAGTAATTCTTATTTCTTGCACTAAAATTGAATAATTTGCATTTCAAACAAGTGTCTATTTTTAATCGTCTACTTTTTTGCATTTGCTTGTTATTTGTTTGCTTTAACATCACAATAATTATTATTATTTTAATTTTTATATATATAAAATACAGCCTTATTGTTGTATTCTTTTATGTTTGTTTTGCGATGCAATAATTTTAATTAAAGGTATGTTAAATTGCAGAAATTACGTTTTGAGTAAGAATTTTGTGTGGCTACGAAAAGGACCTGTACAGTTTCGGCTGAGAGTATTGCGGAAACAATGCAACAAAAACGTGATTTGCTCTCGGGTATTTTGCTGTTTATATTTGAATGCACCTCCATGCATGTAGATAGGTATGCATATGTCTGTGTTGAGTTTGTTTGCACGTATCGTGCAAGTTNGCATGTAGATAGGTATGCATATGTCTGTTGAGTTTGTTTGCACGTATCGTGCAAGTTTTAGTGCTGTTGGAGAATTGCATTCTTGATATTCAACAGTATTTGCACATGAGTAAGACGCTTTGACTGCTATTATATTGCATATATCTTGTTGAGGTGTTTCATTTATTTATTTATTTATTTATTTCTTATTGTGCAGTATGTGTTTAGTAATATTTTCGCAAGCATTAAGTTGGAAGTGCATGTAAGCATTGCCTGGCCTCAAACGCGTTCGAAATTAATAAACAACTAAATACAAGTTTGTAAAAATTTTTTGGTCGCTTATTTTTTTAATATGAATAGAATTTCGGCCTAGTCAAAAGTTGACCGCTGTCTGTGTACGTAGCACATAGAAATATGTATACAGCACCCGATGCCCTTGCCATGCCATAGAAAATTAAAAAAAAAATATTGTTCATTCGAGTGTCCAAAAGAGTGCAAACATCTATGCCATGGCAATGACGTCGGGTACTGAACTAAAATTTTGAAATTAACCACTGAAGACCATATGTGTTGGGCATACTTGCCTTGGTACGTATTTTGCACAGATTTTGCAAGAGTGCATTGCATTTTTTTTATTATTGCCATTAATCAACCATTAATCAACCCAAAAGATCGTGCCACTTTGGCATTGCATCACAACTCCTTATAAAAATATATATCTCAAATTTAATATAGATATTTTATCTAAATGTGAACAATTGCCACATAATCAACAGATCTTATACAATTTTTTATATTATTCTTAATTTTTTTATATAAATGTATTAACATATATGTTTTATGATTTTGTTTTATTTTATTTTATTTTATTTTTTTTTATGAAATAAACATTTCACAAACTAATTACTACTATTCATATATATGATACTGATACTTACCACTTATTTTGAACTTTGCTCTTATAATTTGTATACCCATCAGTCAATGAGTGAGTGCATTATAGATTTGTGCAAATTGGATAGATTTTCAAATAATTGCTAGTTAACTCGAATTCATTGGCTTCAACTTGGCTATAACTTAAATTTGTTACTAGGTTTATTATGTTAATGGCTACGATTTTTTTAAATATTTCAATCCCTGCAAAGTGTGAAAAAATTTTTAAAATCCAGTCGAATCGCAATTTTCTATGAATTAAGAAATATATTCAGACTGTTGATACTCACGAATTCCAAATATTTCTATATTTCTTAATGCAATGTAAGCCTAGCTTAAGAGTTGTTTTGAATTCGAGAGGACCACTGAAAAACATCCGTCATTCACGACACAATCTCTCGCGTTCTAATTTATCGAAAGCACTATTCTTGGAGCTAAGAGATGTACTGAAGAATTATAGATTTTTGCCGAACCAAGCTTATTTTTGGTACAAACCTCGATTATGTTTACGTCCACTCAATACGGAAATTTCAGAGGACTTTGCTAGCCATATTCGAATAAAGCCCACTATAGGGACCTCGTAGGTGTATTACAGGTTCTTTTTCTTTCATCCAACGATATCCGATTTTGATACATACATTTATCATATTTTTGAGTACTCAAAAATCAAATAACGGGTTTGGCTAATTTTAGGTGATAGTTTTACATACCACTCACTTTTCGAAACACATTGGGGTGCTTCAGANCTAACGGGTTTGGCTAATATTAGGTGATAGTTTTACATACCATTCACTTTTCGAAACACATTGGGGTGCTTCAGATTCATCCAATCATATCCATTTTAAGTCCTCTCATTTATCATATTTATGTTCATTTAATCATGAATTTTATTTGACATTTGTGTCTAATTTTGCGAAGTATTTTCTATTTGGACCAAATGGGTGAACTGCAGGTAGCTCTGATTTTTATCCACACAAGCTGCTTTTTGGAACGCGTTTTGATGCTAGGATTATCCAACTAATTACGTGATTTTATTGAAATATATCAACTCTCTTGGCTACACCAGGTTTAAGTAGAAGAGAGTTGGACTTATCTTCTTAACCAAATTCAGACTACGAACTTTTCNTGTGATTGGTCAATCTAGATCAAGTCCTTCTTTCTAGCTGTAGCTTACAGATGGACATNAGTGATTGGTCAATCTAGATCAAATCCTTCTTTCTAGCTGTAGCTTACAGATGGACATGGCTAGATCAATTGCAATGGTGATGCTGAGCATCAGCTGAGCATCAGCTGAGCAGGTTTCTATTTTGATAGGGCTCCGATCATTTGTTCTGCAGGTTTCAAACGTATAACCAAAACTAATAAACACTTTGGCAATTTGTTTGGCGAAGTATTTAACAACACAATTACAATTTTGATATGCATTTTAATTTCACTAAATAATTATAGAAATGACAATGACAGAAACAGATGTTTTTTACTTCAGTGTATAGACTATGCTTTAATTTCTGCTTATATGAAGACGCAATATAAGTCAGACTAGGACACAACCAGTACAGTGCTGCAAAAACTGTAAAACTAAAATGCGTTGCTTGCAAATTAGTGCTTGTTCTCAATATAGAACAAGATTTGAGCAATGAAATATAGAACAAACAAAAATTTAAAACAAATGAGTAAAGGTGAAAGTGTATGCATATTATTTCTCAAATGGTTATTTTTGACATTCTCATTGACTTTTCACAATTGAGCAGTAGGTTTCCAAAAATGCACACATAAAAACGCGATCTTCAATTTAATTTGTCAAAGATTGCCCAATTTTGCAAATACGTCGATAATGGTGTCGGAAATTTGTTGGTGAACTTCTTATTTGTTTTGCGTTAGTTCAAAATTATAATAACAACAAAGCTATGTAATGTGACCAAAAATCTAACGTCTAAAAGCTTGCCTCTCTTTTTGAGATGTTTCGATGGATTTTGTTGAAGCTTAATATTTCAAGTCTAGCATTTTCTTTTGAAATTTTTTGGCCTCTCTTTGATAAAACTAATTCACAGGGTCACTTACTCTTGTTTTTCCTTCATTTTTCCTTCATAATCCAATGCCCATTCTCTCGACTCTTAGTAGCTGCTCTACAACTGCTTCTAAAGTTTTCACCCTTTTTGCACTTTTTTTTAATGAGCTAGCGTATTTATTCAAACCATTTACAATTACAAACAAGTGCAATTGCTCAAGTTTGCCTCAATACAAGCGACTGCACCGTACTGCACCAAAAAATGAATGTTTGAATTTATATAATTTATTAAGACTGCTGAAATGGTTTGTGAAAGAGATTAATCAGGAGTGGATTTTGGGTGCTTCTAGCAATACTTAACATCCACTTCAGCGCTATAAAAAATATTTTGAAACAATTACAGCTGAATACATGCTGAAAGTGTCATATCCTTTGTTTGACTCGACCATACAACCCACGCATTGTTCGTGCTATTATTGGAATAAAGATGAGAGCACAAAGAAACTGAAATATATATGTATATAGATAAAATAAAATTTCATTTAATAGATCTGTTGAGGCTGCGTTCCAAAATTAAATTTTTAAAATTTTATTAACGAACACATTTTGTACTTTTATTTATTGCAGTATTATAATTTAAATGTTTGTATTCGCAACAGTCAAAACGCTTGTGAGTTCAATGCACTGCGGTTTTTCATTTAATCTATACAATAACAACAAATGCTTGGGGTCTTTTTGATATCGGCATAAAATAAAGCGAAATCTGACTGAAATTTATATATCCACAATATGCACACGTAATCTGATTACTTCGCTAATGAAAACAAAATTTCATTGCAATTCTATACCAAAATTATTTGGCATTTGCAATAAATTTAAGGCTGTCAAATGGAATCAGTGAATGCGAAAACTAATAAATTCAAATTAAAAAATATAATAAATTTAAAAGCTGGTCGGCGTGTGTAATTTGCTTCGATGCAACAGAACGCGCAACCATTTGTTGTAAATGTACATTTTCGCCGGCCACCAGGTTTTTCAAGTTCGATTCGTTTTCTTTTATTTTGTTGAAGCGCAGAAAACCAGTTTGGGTGATGTGCAGCCATCTACTGACTCACTTTCGGCGGAATTCAACGAGCATGTAAAAATTACATGCACTCTGCAGCTGGACATGCGTACAATGAATTTCTACAATACAGCCAATTAGGCCAGTTAGAGGGATTTTTTTTTCTTTCCTTTTTAATTTATCATTAGTGAATGGTACGCACAAAAGGCATATACAACAAGTAAGAAACCAACATCGTTTCTTGTATGTTGTCGCTTCCAAAATGTTAACTATAATTTTTCTGGCCAAATTTGCTCAATATACTCTTTGCGGACCACATAGGTGTATTGGAGGTTTATGTAAGTTTCATAAAATCATCTCCAATTTTAGTACACACATTNTGTGTATTGGAGGTTTATGTAAGTTTTATAAAATCATCTCCAATTTTAGTACACACATTGTTAACCATAAACCATCTTTTTGGATCAAAATCGTGTACTGGAACTACCTCTGATGTTCATCTGATCATGTCCATTTTTGGCAAACACATTGCAAATAATGATGATCGCTCAATAATAAAATTTCGTTGAATTTGATTAATTTTTCTGGGCCGATTTGCCATAAAACCCCTTTTCGAATACACAGGTATACTGGAGGTATCAATAATGGCCTTTTTTGGAACACACACTTGTTATGAATATCCACAAAATAACGAAATTGCAATAGAATATCCAACCAGTGTTGATGCTGTTCATATCGGTATACATTTTGATAGGTCTCCGATCACCCATTCTGGGTGTTACAAACGTACCGTCAAAACTAATATACACTATGCCAATTCCATTGGCGACGTATATGACAAGTAAGAATGTAACAGCCGGTTTAGGGCGACCATTTCGTTCCATTCTTCATTAACAATATCAACATCGTCTTAATTATTAATAAATAATTTTTAATGTTTCAATATCATCGATTTATTTTGGTATTTGGGTGTTAATCCGCATAAATCTGGGTACTTCGGAGCTTCATATAATTACTAATCTAATTAATAATATTGTAAACATTTTAATTTCGAAATTCCAATGCCAAATATTGGCGTTTTTGGAGAATTATGACGTAAAATGCCAAAATTCTAAACAAAAGCCCAAAAACGTTTTTTAGAAAGTTGTACTGGGGCTACTTCTAAATACCACCCGATCACTGTCGCCTCTGAATCATAATAAGCTTATAACAATATCAAAGGAATTATGTAATTTCCAGTACTTTTGAAAGCATTTGTGGTTTAATTGCGATAGAACCCTCTTTTAGTCTATTAAGGCATATCGGTCCTGTGGCGATGCTGATCAAAGTGATATATATTTTTGTACGTCTCCTATTACCTGAAAAAAATAAAATATATGTTAAAAATTAAAAAATTTAATCTTTGGGTTAACCAGCGGCAGGTACGCTCCACCAATGTCTTCATTACTTTATGATTACATAATTTTTTTTATTTAAAAAAAAAAACAACCTTTATTTCAAATCCAATTTTATTGATCTTATAAGTTCAATTGAAAGATGAATTTGGTTTGGAAGTTTGAATCTGAGTTAAACGATTTTTTTTTTAAATTTATGATTTTCTTATTATTTAACACTTTCAAATTAATCTACGTATTATTTATTTTATTAACTGTGTTTATTTGGGGCTTGTGAAGCATACTAATGTAATTAAATATAAAACAAAGAACTTTATATCATCTATGAATGCATATTAAAACTCTTGAAGAGAAGTGTGGAAAATTGTTGAGGGAATCATTTCTATCAGTATTGGGGGAACAAAAATATATTTTAGAATATTCTGCTCAAAAGAAAACGTTGCATCCAAATACTGTAAACCCGGAAGATAACCAAAAATGGTATTCCATTAAATTATTGAGTTAACAGCTTCAGCTAATATTGACGTTGCAACATTAAAAACAATCAATTAAAGTTTTATTTTTTTAAAGAATAAATTTATTGAAATTAAAATTTTATTGTGGTATTATCATTTATGAATACAAATTATGCAGCCAAAGAAGGTAAATGAAGAAAACAACCAAAAACGGGATTCTGTTAAACCGTTGAGTTGGCTCCACATTGGCCCTCTATGAAATTTGAACATTGAATTAAAATTTTGTTGTGACAGAACTTATTAAAACAAATAAAAATAATAGAAAATAGTATTTAAAGCATAAAGTTTTATTAAAGTAAAATTTAATTACTGGATTATTTTTGTATGAACTAAAAATATAGTCAACTTTTTATGAAATATTGAAATTATAAATGAAGACAGCTTTATTCATTTTAAAATTTTCTTCAATTTCCTAATTCATTTTCTCTATTCTTTTAATAATGATATTTCACTTTAAAATTATATTTTCATGAGCGGCCAATGTTAACATCACTCTGTTAACTCAAGGATTTAACATGGGACAAATATAGGTGTAGAGTAGCTGAATTTTGAATCTGACAGTTATGTTAAACTCTTTATAAAGTTATAGGTATTCTTGTAATATTTTGATGCTCTTAATTAATTAAATGACTGATTATGTAGTCGGTCTTGGCCGACTATTACATCGATCTTTGGTTTTTTTATTTATTTTATTTTATTTAATTTTTTTTTTTTTTTTTGGTTTTTTTAGCTTGTTGAAATTTTAAAAATTNTTTTTTTTGGTTCTTTTAACTTGTTGAAATTTTAAAAATTCCTTATTATGAAATATCTGCCACCTTCATACATTCTTAAAATCAATCCATAATTTACAATAAATTTGAACGTTTGTGTGCATTTTAGTCCATAGTGTTTTGAAATTTTGTTCAAAACACAAGAACGCATGGAATTTAATAATAATAATAACATCACAATAGAGCACATAATGAGATTAGTGCAACCAATCCATTTATTCGGTTTATATATATATATATTCAAAATTGAAGCAAATTGTTGTACTTCTTGTTGTTGTGCATCAAGACATTAGCTTGGTACGAGTGAATGCCAATGATAAGCTGATCAATTGAAATTCTAGTCTTGATTCGCTACAGCGTTATTTAAAGATTACTTTTGTTTGACTTTTTCTTTAACTTTGTGCGAAAGCAAAACTTAATACATTCCAATTTTAGAGCAATTATGAGTTCCGAAAAACGACAAGCGAAATTCAATAAATCAGTGCTTGGGAAATACACATCTCCGACGTGTATTTATTGACACATGCTTATATTCATGACAATATACATATATATATATATATATATATTATTTTCTTCTAATATCTAGGGGTTGTTGTTTCTATATATTTTAAATATAAACAGTTTTGAAACGACACATGTATAAACCTACATAAATGTTTGTCACGTGTATGAATACACACAGCCAGACATGAGAGCGTTTTCAAATACGGCACAAACAAAACGAAATTCTAAACATTTTAAATCATTTCTAGATTTTTTTTTTATATATCTATACACCGTATTTTTTAAGATTTTTTGGAATGCTGCTTTTTTAACGTTTTGTCGAAACGTAATTTAAATTTATTTTTATTATTGTTTGCAGTTGTTGTTTTGGTTTTGAGATGTGTGCTCTCTGTGAAACTTATATATCGAACAGCTTGTTAATGTAAAATGTATTTACAAAATTTGTAAAAACCTCACGTGTTATGCCTACAAATGAATTTATTTTGTAATTTATCTTACAAGTTTATCGCAACACATGCGGAAGTGCACACTTTCAATCGAAAGTATACACTATGAGCGTTAATCTACACACACTGCCTGCTGTATGTATGAAAACAACAACACACACATACATAGGCTTGTAGTATGTAAAATATTCAGCAAATTTGTAATAAGCTAGTCAGTATGTAAGAGTCGTTAATTACACCGAATATTTTGCTTATTATAAATTTACAGTCAGCGTAATGACAAAATTTTAATATCGGGTTTCAGGGCGTCCATTTAATTTACCCGAATCAGGCCATTCTTACTAATATAATAATTGATATAAACATTTCATTGATGTGAAGTGGTTATTTTGAGGAATTCCACATAAAATCACCAATTTTTACTACATAGTTGTACTGGCAGTTTCCCTGAATATCATCAGAACACGCTCATCTTTCAATCAAAATTGGATTATATTAATGCGAAAGATGATAAGAAATTGTATTTCTCTCTGTTTGTTTATATAAGCCTATAGCGGGTACCTGTATTGGGTTACCTCAGAATGGTAGCTAATTTGGTCATTTTCAGCGTTCTAATAACTTATTCCAATATCAGTTTTGTTTCGAAATTGCAGCAACCTGCAATATACATATTTGTGGCTAATGTGACTTCAAACATTTATTTTCGACTATATAGCTGTTGTGGGGGTACCTGAAAAATTGGTCGGATCGAAACCAAGTTCAAAATCAATTCTATGATTTCCTTATTTAGGTTGGGACCAAGTAAAGATAAAAATAGCTCAAACCGTTCTCTCTAGATTTTGATAAAGGATGGACATCGCTTAAACCAATTCTGTGGTGACTTTGATTATATCGGTATATATTTTGGTAGCTCTGCGATTAATCGTTCTGGGTGTGCATAGATTTCTTACCTTCATTAAGACAATAAGATTTTATCCAAAAAGAAAATAGTATAAAACATGAAAACTTATTTGAAAATTTAAATTATAATGAATATTCGATGAGTTTTAAAAATGAACATTTGATTTGAAACTAAATATTTTTATTGTTCACATTAAGCTCTACAATGGCAGCAATAAATAGTTGAAGATGGTTACTTGTATTGATAGCTTAGAAATCCTAGAAGAATAATTATTTGAAGAATGGCGTATTGTAAAAAAAAATGGCAGTAACAGCCCGATTTGCCGGACAGTGAGATACACATAGCTTCCAAATGGTTAATTACAAAGGAGTAATAAAATGAAATGGTTTAGCTTGAAACCAAAAATTTCTTCAATTTTTTCGTAATTAATCGAAATCACTAGTCTTGGACCTAAAAAGTGTAGGAGCAAAACCTCAACATTTCATGTAATGAAGCCCATTATTTTTACACATAATAATTATATTTTGGTTCGCTCAATAATTTATGGCTACGCTAAATTTTACTAATTTTATGGATAAATTTCTGTACAATCCTCTTTTGTTTTTCTTGCAATCAAGCCCGTTTCAGAACACATTTAGCCGCCTTCCTAATTACGCAATTTCAATGAAAAGTATAAACTCTTAGGGTCAACTCTTAGGATAAGTAGCCGTTAGGCTCCAACTTTGAGTAAAGAGGTGTACTGAACACACCCAGAATAATTATCGGATCCATACGAAATTACAACATCAATCCAATATTTTGGCAAATGTGTGCCAAATTTCGATCGTTAAATCGAAAGGAATTGCCTACGGCGGAACTTAGGAAAATAGGAAAATTGTTTTGAGAATTAAAATAGAACTATATAAGATTTATGGGAATTGATTCTTAAATAGTACAGTCAGCTGGTATTGTATGGAACACCATTAAGCCTGTTGAGTCATTAGTTAGAACACTAGTTCTGCATTCGCAGGGCTATGCGTTGGAATCCTGAAAACGGCATATTGATGAAAAGTCGTAGTGCCGTTAGAAACGTAACGTCTATACTACTGTTCCCTATTTTCTAATAATTATACCTGTTGGGCGCCTAACTTTACAATACACATATTTTCGTCACGTTTTATTTAATTTATTTGGTAAATTCCATTAGAAAAGTAAGAATAAAATTATAGAGGTTAAGGTGTAGTTCAGTAAAAGAAAAACCAACACAAAATTTTAATAAATAAAATTAAAAAATAAATTAATTGCAACTTTCTTCAATATCACTTTTTATTTAATGTATTTAATTTATTTTTTTTTTTCTCCAAAAGAAATAAAAAATCTTTGTTGCCAAATGTGATTTTATTATTTTGGTTCGATTGAAAAGCGAGCGATCATAAGCATAAGCATTGCAAAGAAGTACATATATAGTAAATGTTTTAATATTTATTCATTTCCATTCGTATCATTCTATGAATACGTTTTTAAAGGAACCATTGTCAATGCTTCGGGATTGAAATTATACCCTTCACCCAGAATCTCACGCTTTTATGCGTTTGTGTTAAGTATTTAATGCATAGTAATAATAATCGTTTCGTTGGGCGAAAAAAAAAAAATATATATATATATATGATAATAATATCTTCAATAATTTTTTAATTAGATAGATGAAATTTTGTTTTCCGAGATATGTGAAAAGTAAGGCAAAGTTTGTGGGAGCATTTAATTTGTTTGTAAGATTATGTTTCTCTCACAGACCAAACCTCACTGAATTTAATTACGTGCTCTGGCATGTCTTTTCTCAATTAA
>JXOS01016992.1:0-45259 GCA_001015075.1 Cirrula hians
ATTATAATATATGAGATGTGTACCATGAATGGTCACGAACAGTGGAATTTTATGTATACATTCCATAGAAATTGTCCAATTCGAATGTATTTCTAAAATGAAAACTTTGTTTTGTTTGAAGATATCTAAATAAATTTTGATGTTTCTAATATTATTTAGAAAAATATTTTGCACCAAAGATTGCCTAGAACAGTTGACATATAAACTATTCAATAAGATTGAATTTCGTTTACTTAAAATTTTTAGTTTCTATTTCTTTGCTATTCGATTGCAAACTTTCTGTTTAGTATGGCCAGATAAGTTTAAATCGTTAAACGTTAAGGCTAGTTCGATTTGGAAAACAGCTGTCATCCAAACGAATACAAAGTTCCTGAGCGTCTTTTAAACATAAACTCTCACTAAAATATAATTACGAAATGGTAATTCATCTTTATACGTTCATATTGCCGCATTAGGTAATCAAATCAATTTGCATTGGAATGACAGCACAGGGGGTAGGTAAATACTAAATGAAACCTTTAACTCATATGTAAATAATTTCACTGAAAACTGTATTAGAAATATATTTTGAATGGGGAGAATTTGCATAAAACTTGTATTCGGATTATCTCGAGTGTAAGAGTAAAAAGATTTATACGCTAATTCTAGACTCGCTAAATTAAGAAAAATTGGTATTCAATAAATTTGAGACATTCCTTAAAGACTATGATCTTCTTTTTTTTTTGCCCAATCTGGGGTACAAAAGAATCTATGTCCACAATCTAACGAACATCGAAATTCTGTCTGCATTCCCCTTTCGCCTTCTTGATTGTTTGTGACGAATATCCGGTTCCTTGCAACATCCGTGATACTTGTATCTGCGAAAAAATTTTTTATGATTTTATTTACATTTACAAAAAGTGATCGTCTCATGTGTCATCGTATTCTTGTCATCGAAATTATCATATAGGCACCCTTCAATTAATTTCAAGTTATAATGTCATCACAATAGTTTCAGTAATTTTTGCGACACTTCCTTATCTTTTCGCTTAAATAGATAATAATATATTACATTCCATAGTCATCAACTAACTATTTGAAATCAAGTTTCTACGTACAACTCTCTGTTACAGAGTCGATTTAGCTTTTTTTAGTGACAGAGGACATGACAGAAATTAGCGACCACAGTTAGAAGTTAGCGTTTATATGTTTATATAATCAGTCGAAATTTTTATTGCTGGATTAAAATCTACTTTAAATACACTTTTAAACAAATATGAATGTTACAGTTCGCTAAGGCCGAGATACATCCCAAAATATTTAGAATAATTGTTCTGTTCAAATTCGCTCAGAGCCTTTTTTTCGGACAATAAAGGTGTATTGGAGGTATCTCTGAGTTCATCCAATCCTGTGCATTTTTGGTACACACATTGACTATTATTTTGTTCACTGAAAATTAATAATATTCAAATTCTGCATTAAGTCCATACTTTTATTCAATTATGACAATTTTTAGAACACAATTAGATGCGATGATTATCCACCTAATTGTAATATTTCATGGCAAATTACGAACTCTTACATAGTCCAAAAGCCACAATTTTAACTAACTAAGTGTACTGGATGTACCTGAAAAACTGGTCGGATCGCAACCAAATTTACAATTTTTTCATTTTTGTATATAATATGTTTGCCAAATTTTTTTCAATGTAGCTCAAGTCCTTTTTTCTAATTTCTGTCTGGACGTTCGAGGTGAAACAAGCCACCGTCAAATAAATAAATAAACTTTACCAATTACCAAAAAAAAGGGCGCATTGTTTTAGTTCACACTTTATGATGACTGTTTTACCTCTCCCCTTGGTGCAGAATTTATGGTGAATATGTGTAACATACACCGTGGAAACATATAATATGTAACGCACATAACTTATTTTATTTCTTAAATCATTCGTAATTTTTCTTGAATATTCTTATTTTGTTCTTGTACTACTTATTTTCAACGTGAATATTGAACAAATATTGTGTAACATGAAGTTTGAAGTTGGTGTACTTGAGACAGAAATATTTTATATCATTCAGAAATATAGTAGCAATTTCAGGACATATGTATATGGCAATTTTATAAATGCATAATTTCACAATTCAAGAACTTATCATTTCATCTCCACAATGAAGTATTTCGGTCATACATGTAATGTGGCAACTAATTTACTATTCTTGAAAAACAATTCAAAAAATTTTAAATATTCCATTGATTATTGGGTTGATCTTCGGATATTTGCAAATTAATACAAGCGAGCTCATATTTCACACATTATACCCTGTTCATACCAGCGTTCCGTCTTGGGGTTGAATGACATTAAAATAAAATCCTTGTCCTGGTTGCAATTCCGCACCATATTTCAGTCCAATCCATAAATAGACGCAATTTACAACAAAGAAATGGTAAAAGAAAGAAATTATTTAGCTAGTGTCTTCTTTTCTTTCTTGTTTTACTAAGTCTTATCATCAGGTACAGAAGCATCAGGAGCCAAATCAAGATGACAGTTTCAAGTAAACAGCGCCAATCTCAAAGGCACAAGAAACTTTATTAACTGTAAGGCATTTAGGAATTCTATTTCAGGTTCAAGATTGTGGATAGTGGTAAGCTGAACCCACCTCAATGAAAACGATTCAACGAACAAAATGTAACAGTATATCCACTATAACAGTTGTATCAGACCACATTCCTCAGCCGTGATCTGCACGTTCATCTTCAGAAATTAACACTGATGAACGTAGTCATGACGAGAAGCCTGGAATCTTAGCTTTTTGCGAAGATATTAAAAATTTGAATTTAGAATTACAGTTAATTAAAAAAAAAAGTTACTGTTTTAGAAACGTTAATAAGGTGCGATTCTCATGTAATACGACGATTGCACCTTGCGTCTGCTCAATATTGCAATGCAGATCAATGCTTTCGTAAATAATTGAGCTTTAATGCAAGTATCTGACCATTCATGTGGTACACATAGTCTTCTCGTGATAGAGCCCTATGTTACCCAGTAATTGATAAATTTGTGCACGTTAAAAAAGCAAAGTCGTTAAAAATTAAATTTTAATTTAGACAGGAATTCAAATTCTTTTAAAAATTGTAAGCGCTATTAACAGTATCCTAGCTAAAATGTATTCCTTTAATGTAACGATTTCTCGGTAATTGGCGTATGAGCCAGTTGTTTCAACGCATGGTACTGAGTTTTGGTAGAAAAACATTTTTAAGTTATTGTCACAGCTGAAGGAAGCTTAACCCTGATTTCACGTAAATTAGAACAAAAGCAAGAAGTTTCATCACAAAATCAAGAAATTTGGTATTTAGGCGTTTTACCTTTTTTGTAGTAGCCTTTTATGTTTTGAGTGAAATCAATCCAGATAAAATGCTTCAGATCTGATTAACATATGGTTTCAGCAAAAACCATAGTTATCTAATTAAATTTCAATCATTATGATTTTTGGATTTTTTTCTTCATTGATTTAAATCGAAACTCAAATTAACTCAATTTAACAAAAAAAATTTTTACCACGGTACCAATGTTAGGTTTATGAAATTTTATTTTATAGTTTAGTAACATAGCGGTGTGTTCAATATTTGTTAAGGAGGCTCAGTAATTAGTGTTTATAGGTACTTTATTACACCTTTTACTGATTTATGTGCCAGTCTATTGCCTGGGATACCGGAATAGACACGAATTCATATCAGTCTTAGATTTGCAATTTTAATTAATTCCTGTTTTATGGCTGAGGAATCACTGCAAATGGCGAAATTATCATCCTGGCTTTAGATACGGTAGTGCTTCGTGAATGGTTACAATCTCTGTTGAAAAAACTGTGTGAGGGCAACTATCATGGTATTATGTTTTTGTTTCCCATGATCGCAAGCGAATTTATAATATTTTCTTGTGAGACGTCTGTGTAGATTTTTTAGTCAGAATTTCTTTCGAAAAGTTCGTTCTATACAGAGCGAATTTTGTTTTACGGATTGTGTTTCTTAGACTGGGTGCCAGCTGTTGAAATCTTTTGGGGTGGTGTTAACTGTAAAAAAGGTTTTTGTGATAGAAAGATATTAAGGTAAATTTTTTTTTATAGATGATAGGCACGCCTAGGGTATGCTTACGTTGGATAGAGTTATGGATCAAAATAGCATCACATCCATAGTGTTGGTGACATGTGTTTTAAGAGAATATGTTAAAGTAAATAAGAGTAGGTATGAATTATGTATCAGGTTGGACTTTCTTTATAAGTAGAACAAGGTAAATGTTATTGAAATCTTTGATATTCCATTAGGGGACTATCATTCCGAAGTTTTACTTTCCAAATGTGGCAATATATGTTTGATTGTTAATTTTTAATAATTATGGTTTCAAATAATTTTGTTTGTTTGATTGATCGATTTATATTATGATTCAGGTTCCTCTTCGAGAATTGTTTTTTTTTTTATATTTTTGGAAAAAAGAGTTAAGTCTTGTGAGATTATTTTATTCGCAGTGTTGTTCGATTCTGTAGTGTTTGTTGTCTGGATACTTTTGTTTAAATTTTGCTTCTTGCATTGAGATATAGTTGGAAGAATTATTGTGGGTTTGTGCATTGTTTAAATTTGTTCTGAGTGTGTTTTCGTTCAAACGTGTTTTATGAAGGTTTCATGTTTTGTAGAGATTCACCTTGTGGTGAATCTGTGTTTTGTTTCATATCCGGCCAAAAAGATTTTTTCCTGTGTCAATAATTTCTTTTGAAAAAACTTCTGCGAGATCTTGTCGGTTCAATGTGGTGATGCTTCGGAAATTTATTTATTGATTTATGTTTAATAAAGGACTGACATATAGAATAGTATATGCAATATATTCTTCTATGGGAAAGGTCAAAGTCACTGTTAAAAATGCTGGATTTTTGATATTGTCAATTGTGATGATTGCGGCATTAGAGGGAGCTAAGGTGTCATCTGTCTTTCTTATTAGTTCATGACCTTGTGTTAGTTTTATTGTTTATTATTATTCGAGAAAATTTTGTTTTTAAAATTCTTGGTTGTTGTTGTGTTTCCTAATTTTAACCTTAATGCTGTCTTAATTTTTTTTCATTTAAGAAGAGTTGTGCACTCTGTTGTTCGCTTAAATGATGAGGTCGCCATTGCGACCCTTTCTTACCTTACCGTAAATTTGCGAAATAAATCTAATTCCCCTTTCTTTTTGGAATACATTGATGTCTGCAAGTTTTTTACTTTGGGAAAATTCCCGAAGTGACCAATTAACGTGGGGATTTGCAATTTTCAAAGTGCTCAAATGATAGGTCTATTCTTACATTATTTTGTGTTTTCCTTGTATTCTTTTTTTCGGTATCGCACCTCTAAACCGGTTTTGGTGTTCACTATGGCCCCATTGATTTTGATCTTATTATGCATATTTAATGCAAGTTTGGTCTAAGGTGAATTTTAAGTCAATGCCAATATAAAATAGTGATTACTGATGTAAACGGTTTAGAGTTTTCACTATAAATTAAAACATGCACGCGAAGGGAGTTGAGATCCCGATGTGTTAATACATTGCTAATATTCTTTTTAGTAGATATTTAGGACATGCCAAGAAGGCTTTTGTACTCCTTAAAGGCGTTCTTTATTCAATGATCTTTTATTTCACGAAAAGAAGTGCTTAACAGTTTTCAAGATAAATTAAAACTGCCCCGCAGTCGTACGCAAAGGTTGAGGCGGGAATGTAATATATTGTGAAGATGCTTGTTACTTTTCTTCCTAAAAGGTATTTTTGTTTGGAAGAACTTTTATTTATGTAAGATATTCTATAATTTTTCTGAATTGATTTTCAACGACACTATTTGCTTATGTACTAATTCCAAACGAATTAAGTGTGTTGATATTTGATAATTATGAACAATTCGATGAGGAAACAGGATGCGGTTGTTATACGAAACACATACAACCGTTTAGTTATATTTAATTGGTTACATCATCAAATATTTTCTGAATTTCTCAGATTCTAAGATAATGATTTCGCATTGCTGTTCCCTTATCTTTAATTTTTTTATTCATCTGACATCAAATCCCTTTTCCGAATAAAATCGGTTTCTCCAATTTCTTCTTTTAGGTTTGGGTGGTTGATTTCCAAGACCTTTTGCACAAACATTTTGTATTGCCGTTAAATAAATTCAAGAAATCATTTATTCAATTTCGTTTTATAATTGAATATTATTTATAAGAACTAAATAAACTTCTTGGTCTTCCCGAAATTTTTTTATACACGTCGCCAATGAATTTAGCTAAGTGTATATTGT
This sequence comes from Cirrula hians, assembly GCA_001015075.1. Taxonomy (NCBI): domain Eukaryota; kingdom Metazoa; phylum Arthropoda; class Insecta; order Diptera; family Ephydridae; genus Cirrula; species Cirrula hians. The sequence goes on from JXOS01016992.1 coordinate 6,292, forward strand.
TTTGGTCATACGTTTGTAACATCTTGAACGAGCAATCGGACACGTAAAAAAATATATACCGATATGAACAGCATCACCACACAATCCTATATAGCGATGTCCGTCCGTCTGTCTGTCATCTAATTTTAGAGAGAACGCGTTGTTCTAGAATTACCAAATTCAGCACATATTATCTATGGAAAAATGTTAGATCTAAGTTCGAACTTGCATCTAATCCAACCAATATTTCAGGTACTACTTAATTGGAGCTTTAGAGCTTCTGCATCCTTCAGAGTTGATATTTTGCAATGCTTTTTTATTTATTTTGAAATTATATTTATTACAGAGCATCTAATCGTGTACCAAAAATGCATGAAAATTTAAGGTACCGCAGTACACCTATGTGGTCCGAAAAGAGGGTTTTAAGCAAAATGCGCCACAATCATCAAGTAAATTCGACAATTTGATTGATTGATTTTAAATACGAATAATTTGTGTACCCATATTGGAAAAGTTTGGATGAACATCGGAAGTACTAGTACACCTATGTCGTCCGAAAAGAAGATTTTAAGTAAAATTTGCGAGAAAAATTAATAAAATTCTGCGAAAGTTTATAATTGAATGATTATAAACAGTGCTTGGACCAAAAATCATAGTGACTGGATGCAAATCAGAGGTACCTCCAGTACACCTATGTGGCCCGAAAAGAAGATTTTAAATTTTGCAAGAAAAATTAATGAAATTCAATGAAATTATTGAGTGATTATAATTATTGTCGGTGCGTGAACCAAAAGGAATTTGTTTGGATGAAAATCAGACAACATCAACATCATTATTCTAACTTCTCTGGACTTAACAATTTGGGAGCGAGGTGTATCTCACTGTTGGCCTTATTCAACTGTAATTTTCTTCCTTGTTTTACGAAAAAATGCATTATTTTGATTTAATTTAGAAATTGTGTAAGCTAACTGTTATACCGGCTTATAACTTTGACGTGACGTCATCGACACTCAGTCCAAAATGGGTAACAGAATGATAAAGGATTTTTAGGCCTTTGAAAATGCACTGCATCCCGTAGATGTACATTTGTACAACACCGCTATAAAATTAGAGAATTCGGTCAGAATCAACTCTTTTCAATATTTTCACATCTTTGTCAGGAACGGAATTTCAATCAAGCATCATAGGAAAATCTTCCTTTTTCGTGTTAGCGAGTAGGGCACCAAACAAATGCCACAACATCGGATAAAACTTTATATTAACACTTTCGTTGTTGTTTTTTCCAATTATTGGACCAATTATTGCACAAGAAAGCTGGTGTTTACCATAACATATCAATACTTTTTTAATAAATTTTCTTTAATTCACAATCTCAAATGTTAATTGAATGGAATATTCTTTGTGTAAGTGCTTTTTTATTCGCCGAATTTCTAGTAGATTTGCTATTTGAAGGTATCGAAAATAATGATTCTTTTCAAACTCTGAAATAGCATGGAAAACAAAAGATCGCATACCGATGCGCCAGTGCACTCATTTAAGTGAAATTGGGGATTAAAATTTTATGAGGCAAGTTATTGAACGACTTTACTGAAAATTGTGAATATCGTGAAAATATGAAAATCTTTCATAACACCGAAGTTAAATAGCAATTTTGCTCTTAGTTTTAAATGTCATGGTTATAACCCAAAAATGCTATCATACCACAGGTTCCATATCAGAATCATATAATGAAAGAACTGCCTTTTAAAGAGATTTACATGATATGAAGGACGTAAATTTTTGGGAGGTATATAAGCTTATAGCAATGACCCAGGCTTTGATACTTGTTTCCAGCAAATCGAAAGTAACTGCTCTATAGGGGGACCTCGAACTTTCAAAAATATCGTTTATAGATTCAAAAATAACAGGCGAACATCGCTAAAAAACATATAGCCAGAAATGATTATATTTACGCATTACATACTTTGGACAAACCCATGATAATATCAGTCAATGTGTATACAACATTCGCATTCATGAATACTATGTCTACTATATCCTATTTACATTTTAGGATCAGCAAATAATTACCACCATTTTTAAATGGAATTTCACTTTTTGTATTTCAAAATATTGCCTTGGACCATGAATTCACTTTCGCTTTCATTGACTCCAATTGTTATAGCAGTTTTGCCATCTCCCATGAGTTATTCTCATAACATGGTTATTGAACGCTTCAACTGCTTCTTCGGCCCTCGTAAATCGGTGATTACGTGGTTAACCTTCAATTCATCAATTTAAGATTTTGACAGCTTTAGAGTGCACGTGTTTGACAAGCTTTTATTCAGGTCTTTCCAGCACCACGGTTGTACTTTTTAACTAATTTTTTTTTACAGAATTCGACGCTAGTGGAATTATATATGCAGAAGTCTCATACCACATCATTAAAAATTTTATGTTTATTATTATCATATTCTTTATTTGGACCAAAATCGGTTATTAATATGGGTTACTCCAATGTACCATTTTATTCTCAATTTCACTGAAATGAGTATAAACGACAATTGTTTCAAGTTTGTATGCGTTTTAATCTCTTGCCCATAACTATCTTTATTTCATGTTAAAAAATATCCAATTTCATTATCTTTCCAAAAAATAAAAAAAAAAGTTGTTTTACTTCAGATACATAGCGTATAACTCTATCCCCCGAAAACGTAAACAGCAAACTGTTTTTTAATTTAATTTAAAACATTAATTGCAATAAATTTACCTGAGAGGAATAAATTTCGACGTAATTTTTCAGCAACATCGGTTTAATAAATTCTATATCACAAATTTTTTGTTTTTTCAATGCCACATATCCTTGTTTAAATTTAAATGGAAATGCTAAATGGACAAATTTAATTAAAATGAAAGGCAATCAAATAAATACAGAAATGAAGAATGAAAATTGGGTGTTCAAGCGTCGCGTATTATGTACCCTTTTATTCATGGGTGTGTTTACGCATGTACAGGTTTTCACTGCCACAATGACCTTCTGGATTGGGGTTAAAAGTGGTTCTAGATAGGTAAGTCCCAGAATTCACACCATTTACCGTATTAACCATCATCAGAATAAGCTGATGAAATCAGATAGAATACACGAAACGTCGAAAAAAAGGCCTCTTCTGACAAAAGCGTTAATGTATGTCAAAACTGAGTAAAAAGATATACAGCATTCCTAAGATGACTCCCTCATTTCTTTAAAATTTATCTTTCTATATAATATATCAATGTCTTACTTAATCTAAAACTCTAAGTGTTGAACATAATAATTTTTTCGGCACACAAATTTAATTTTGTATTATTACCAACAAAAATATAAATTAATTTTTAATTATTGACGATTTCAGATGAATAATAGTGAGCCACTTAAAAATGACAGCTCCGAATCCACTTCCAAAAATTGCAAAGAAACACCGAATTCACCGATGGCTATATTTATTAACGAAAAATCCCATAGCCCAACAATAACTAGTGTACCAATCTCAGTTCCATTGAGTATTGGAGAAAGCTCAAAAAGTGTCAATAATTTGTCAAACATAGTTAACGATAATTATAAGACTATCAATATGAGAAACAATACTGATGGAACATGTTGCGAGAACTGTCATTTAGTGGGAACGGATTCAGTTTCTGGTCAAAGTATTTGCTCTTGTCAATATGAATCAGCTCGTTTAGCTTTTGGCAGTTATACGCGTGTAGCTACTTCCAGCGTAAATGTTTATGGAGCACCTTACCCAACCGCTGATCAAAGTCCGTTTGCCAATATTGGTGTCGATACCTCGACGTTTTATTCACCACTGGTAAGTTATTAAAGTTCATTCAATAATCGTTCTTTAATAAATTATTCTAAGTTAAACCTCGTTTAAGTTTATGAAATTATAGAAAAACTAATTTGTAATACCAATAAACAATATATATCAAAACTGACATATATTTTGAAGTTGCAAATCCTACAAATTTCATCATTTCATATTTTCAAAAGACAGCCTTTGAAAATCTTCAAACATATAAATTTTCAACTGAAATAGGTTAATTTTAAAACACAATTCAACGAAAGAAAACATCCTCGGAATGTACGATAGGGTAAAGCAAAATGTATTTAACTATTTAGTTTTCATGTACTGAAGACTGCAAAATAAAATATAAAAATTCTTCTTCAGCAAAAACAACGTCTTTATATATTTGGTATTTGAGTTTTTTTTTTTTTAAATAAATTTTTGGCTTATAACATAAAAATGATTGTTTTGTCTCTTGTAAATTTCATTATCTTGGAACAAAAAATTTGTAAATTTTCTTGTATGTATGCAATTCAAATTCAATGAAAAAGTCGTAGCTCTCACTTTGAACGGAAAATTGGATTAAATATCACACAGGAAGTAGAAAACTGGATGATTATCGAAATTATTCCCTTGAAATACAATACAATCGTAATCACAGCGTAAAACAATAATGAAACTGTAGCCAAATTGCGTCCAAAATTGTATGTCATGTCATTGGAGAGCATTTGGACTTTTCATAAAATAATTATATGCATATATTGGTAATGCAGTTTCTCTCAAATTTTCCTTGTTGACGTGGAGTTTTCCTGTGCAATCATGTGTGCATAAAATTGATAAATTCTAAGGAGAGAGGATGTTTAAAAAAATAAACGAAATTTAAATAACATTGTATATAATAATTGTCAATTATTTTCAATTCTTCTCTTTTATGGATTTGATTAAGCTTATTGCTGCATTACATTGTATTCGTAGTCAAAATCCAATAATAAACATTGTTCAACACACACAGACGTACGCATATGCTTAACACAGCCACGGCCAAAACATAATACGAAATTCAGCTTGATATATAGTACTTGAATGCTGTGTGACCTACCCACTTCATATTTACCTGTAATGTATTACGTGTATAAACAAGTTCGTGCGATGCATGGCGAGAGGCAAAAAGTTGAATTTTAAATTAAATGAATAACAAATTTTTCATAATAAAACTTCAATTTTTGAAATACCGCACCAATTTATGTTTACCCCCAATAAAAGCAAAATATTCAAAAAAAAATTATCATGTTGGATCTTCATTTCAAACACTAATATTAAATTGAAGTTCAACTATATATTTTAGCTCAGGCTGGAGATATTTGTTCTGAAAATTGGCTTGTATTTTTAAAATGTATAATGTTATTTAGTTTCTATAAAGTACAGCACCCACTTATTTGTACTATGTGATACAACTTCTCATAATTAAAGGCATGCTACTTTGCTTCAAACGATACAATACAGTAAGGACACAGTTCTCAAAATGAGAAAATAACCAAAAATAGATCAATTTTTTATGCAATTTTAAGGGAAAGTATTTGGCTTGTTTTTGCAATTTTGTTTACCCCATATTGCGACTGCAGTTCCCCTGTTATTTTTCTCATTCAGATTGCTGTTGTACTCTGCTATATTAAAAAAATATTCTCGGTCATAAAATATTAAGTCCGTTTTACGTATATTAAATAGCAATGCATATACAGTAGCATTTAATTACTATTTTTATTTTCAATCCAAAACAGTTAAATTTTGACAATATTTTCTTTATTAAATTCATCTAATGCAAACATGAAAAGTGAAATCTAGAGCAAAAATTACATTGCGATATGATAAAATTCTTTTATTATTTCAGAATCGCAAAAAAGTAAATTTTTTAATACATTTTTCGTTTATATTTCAAAAAAGTATGTTATACTTTTAATAAGTATCTGATCCCTATGAAAATAACTAATTTACAATATCAAAATGCGACCCTGGGTGCACATTCAGGAGATGAGCTTGGCTCGATCACTAAAAACTGGTATTTCTAATAATGTATTAATTGTCATAGTCTGATGGCTGAGTGCGCAGGGCGTAGGTCCGGTTCCAACTACTGGGGAAGCGCTTCTGCTGGTGGTAGTCTGGTTTCAACCGAAATACGCATTTACCCAACCACTTTATTTAAATTTTCAACAAAAACGGTTTTTTCATCAAAAATAGCTCTGCAATCCAATCCAATCCATGAAATCTAAATAATTAAAATAATTGTTGTTTTTGTAACTCAAAATTGACAATTATGAAGAATTCAGTATTAATTATCGTATAAAACACAGGAGAGTAACTGGCCCAACAACAATGTCGTTTAAATTTTGAATCTTGAACAAGAAGAAGGAGCAATCAGATCAAATTTACTTAAATTATTTGTAAACTAATAATAATAATTAGCAATAAAAATCTAGAAATGTTCTTCTGTGTGTGGATAATATAAATATGATTATTAATAAAAACGACTTTGAGAAAAATATGAAAAAAAAAAACATATTTGGCTTGATAATAAAGTTTTTGTAGGCAATAACCTATAATGAACATATTACAACATTCACAAGTGTGCTTGTGAGGTTTGTAAATGTGTTATACATACAAATGTTAATTTTATTTATTTTATTAATAATTAATACTATATCTAACCTATTTGCATATTATTGTAAATTTGTAACGATTTTTTTAGTTATATTTATATAATTTATTAATTATATTTATTTTTATTATTAATAATATCGGCATCAATGTCTAGCCTATACGTTTATATGAATTGATTTGTTATAATTTAGCTTAGTTACTTAATAGACTCACTGTTAAAAAAAAAGAGGAATACAAGGAATACTTAAACATATGCATAGAATGTGAGCACTTTGAGGAAGCTAGCTGGGCTAGCCGTGAGCCATCAAATTTACACATGTTGGCTCTTGCACGTGACGTCCCGATTTTGTGTAATTTCTTTTGCTTCTTGCGGAAATTGTTAAGTATTCATTCAATGTTGATGAAGTAAGGGTGTGTTGCTCGCACCGCGAGAAATTCATTGTTTCCAAGAAAAATGAAGCAACACACGAAGAATAGATCAGTTTGTATGATCGATCGGAGTGTATGTGCCTCTCGCAGCATTGAAGTATCAATTATTTCAACTTTCTTGGTTTTTATGACAATGAAGTCATTTGAATTTTATAATAAAATATGAATTTTATGATTAGTTGTTATTAAATTAATTGTTATTAAATTAGATGTTGTTATTGTTCACCCTTTTAATATCTGTGATCATGCATTACATCTTTTTCTAATTTAATAATTATTATTTTCAATTCAATAATTAAATAATTTATTGTATTTATTAATCCATTTACTTATTATGAATTTAATTTATTTTCTCAATATTGAAATGGGATTTTACTAAAAATGGGCATGCCTTCGACTCTTAAATTAGATTTTAGTAGCATTGCCGACGGCAATTAAAAATTACCAAAAAAAAAACCCACATATGATTTGTTTGCATCTGTAGTTTCCAAAACTGCACATGAAATAATTTAAGTATTAAAAACCAAATAATAAAGAATTTTCATTCTGAACCAAACATAATAAGCCAAACCAATGCATCTGTTCAAAACTGGTTATGAAACATTTTACTTTTACTTTACTGTCCAACGAAATTTAATTCGGTTTCTTTCCAAAAGACCAGCATATTATTATTAACGATGAAATTCATTAATAATTTCCAGTGTTACATCACAATAAATGTATTAGAGGAAAATGTCATTGATGTATGAATTCCGTACATTTTGTTATTTTTTTGAAATGCAGTTTAATGCCAATAAATTAAAATACAGCATATGCATGATATTCAAATGATAATTCAGTGGTTCTTTGTAATATTGTTACATGAACTATTAATTAATAATTTTTTTGAAAAATCCCTACAGTGATATGTCTATTTGAATTTATGGTTTTCATCACGATCAATACAACTCTGGACATATGATATTTTACCATAGGCCATACTATAGAATTGCTTGGCCAAACCCGATAGCAATACTCTTTGTCTTGTTTATTCAGCACTATTCACTAACATTAACTCGCATTTAAATTGCTCTGAAATTACTTGCAATTAATAATTACTTTAAAAAAGCAATTTGCAACTTCTAAAATTACAGTTATATAGAAAAGGTTTTATATATATCAACTTATTTGATCTTTCTAATTTTGAAATATCCGTAGCGCCTTACAAAGAATAAATAAGAAGTAATACGCTTTAGATTTATTGGATATGATGCAAAATTAATACATAAATATATATATACATATATATTTAAAAAAAAACTATAAATCAGGAATTATTTAAAATTAAAAATAATGCTTTTTGCATTATGATTTATTTAATACTTATTAAATTAATGGGTGAAAACTAAAACCGTTCAAGTGTAATGGATTTGCATTGTAATAACAAACATTATTGTGCCATTGTTTTTAACTTTGCGTAACCGACAACCAAACGCATGTTGTTTGGGTTTGACATTTTACTTTACTCCGCAACCGCTTCAGAATGTGTTCGTGCGCATGTTGTGCGATCGAATATAGTACAGTTAAGACGTTCAGATAAAACTGATTTAATGATTTTATTAAATATTTATTTGATGATTTTAATACATATATATATATATATATTTGTATACATTCGGATTATATAAAAAATAATTCTTAATACAATATATTGTATTCAAAATCGTCTATTATTTTTAGTTCTGTCTATTCTTATATTAGTTTATTATTTGTTGTTTTATGCTTTTAATTTGCGCAACCTACACAATCTACAATAACCAACAATTGTTGATGATTATAAAAAGTTTTATAATATAATTCTTAATTTGTTATTATTTCACATAAAAGTTTTTGTTATTAAATGCTAATTTTTGTGCTATTGCTGCATATGTTCCCGCCAGCTGGTAAAAACAAATGAGCATAGCTTACACAAATTCATCAATAAATGTTATCGAAATAGATGGCGCGTACAGCTCCCCATAAGCTTATGTAGCACGATAAAGCATGCTGACGAATGGTGTACTTAACGTTGGACTTACACGTGAGTGTTGTGCATGCATGCTCTGCCGGCATTGCAATATTTTCCCCTCACGCATTGCTGCTGCGAACTAGCAGGTAGCCTAAGTGTATGCATTTTTTTGAGTCGTATTTGGATTCTTCCGCAAACCATGCAAGAAAACGTGCACGGACTAGTGTGGTATTTGGATTCCGCCCCAGCCCACGCAAGAAGCAGGCACGTATAAGTCATAGGTAAGCGAAACTTATTAAGACTTTTGTTTTCTTCTTTTTTTGTACCACCATTCTTTCGCTTGCCTACCGTGGTTTACGTTCTTGGCTTCTTGCATAAATGGTAAAATTCGGGATATCGCTGCCAGATGGGTGAGAATTGTCAATCGACAATAAAACTACGACCTTTCCAGTATTCGGACTACTTTAGACTCTGATAATAATACAAAATTAAAAGCAAATTGTCATAACTACTTATTGAATAATCGATTTAATTAAAACATATACGGAATTTATAACATAAAAAGATTATAAATCTTTTTTCAGAATAATACAATAATTTTCTTGCTTGAAATTAATCTTACCACAAATTTGCATATTTTTAAACGATTATTTCTTACGCTATTTTTAAAATATACTACTAATCAGCACCGTTTACTAATTTCGTATAATTGCAATGAACACATTTTTACTGCTCTTCAACTCAATTTGTCGGATAATCTTTTCGTAAAATAGTACGGCAAACAAAGAGAAAGGCACTTTAGCATGAATATGTGATACAATATTGGCGAACCGTACTGGTAAACGGTTGATTCCATGAATATATCTCCTAGAGACATATAGTCGGAAATGATTATTTCTCTGTAATACATACTTTGCACAAACCCACAAACCTCAGTCTATGATTGAGGGGTATGACCACATGGGTATGGGTATAGTACAGCAAACAAAGTTATATTCACCAAAACTATTAAAAAACTCTTAAACATACAGTCATAAAGAAGCGCATAAAAAAGTAGAATCGGGCAATTGATATGTTTTCGGGAAAACTAATTTGTATTGGCTGAGCATAGATCTTCTATTGAATGAGCAGCTATGGGTGCATGTAGGCATGACGAATTACATGCATAGAAGTACATAGCTGAACTATGAATTAAGTACGGGCAATTCGATTGTTTCACCTTTCGCATAGCAGACGTGTTTTTTTTATTGTCAGTAAAGCTGCATGAAAATCAGAAAAATATGAGAGAAAATACTGTGGTGAAAAAATGTTGTGACCAGCGGAATCCTCTACTTTGAAATCCTATTACTCTCACGTTGCAGTCTGTGTCCTTATTATATCGTGTTTTTTGTAATATAATTGTTAAAATATTGTAATACCAGGAATTTTTTTTGTCATTGCTTTCTTTTTCTTATATTCTTTGGGTTAAGCGTTGGGCCTGCACTTCTTAAACCGGAACAGGTTTTGGGCCTAGCATGCATGAGTTTCATAATATGTATTTCGTTCGTCGAAATAAATATTAGGTTGAAAACTAAATAATAGTAGATTTATTTAGATAATAAAAAAGATTTTTTTCATGGAACGAAATAACATTGTTCTGTAATGTATTGCCCATTTTGGGCAATGACGTTTTGCCATCTTTAAGCCAGCATAATAATTCCACGTTCATTATTCTTGAAATTTTTACCATTCATAAGGTTTTGCATAGATCCAAATAAAAAGTAATCAGATGGTGCGAGGTCAAGAGTATATATTGGATGTGGTGAAACATTCCAACCCATTCAATAATTATTGACGAGTGCCCAAAGATATGTGTGGACTTACATTGTCATGATGGAATACAACACCTTATCGATTTGTCAATTCGAGCCGCTTTTCTTCAACTGCATTGTTCAATTTTATTAGTTGTTCAATGTAGACATCTGAATTGATCATTCGGATTGATGGTAAAAGTTGAAAGTAAACAATTCCTTTGTAATCCCATCAAACTGATAACACACCTTCCTTTTGATAAATATCTGCTTGTGATGTAATTTGAGCTGTTTCACCTGTCCTGTACCACGATATTTTCCGATTGACATTGTTGTAAACAACCCATTTTCCATAACCAGTTATCAATCGATTTAAAAATGTTTCATTTTCATTACGTTTCTTTAACAGATCGCAGATGTTAAAGCGTTGTATTAAATGATTTTATTTCAGTTCATGAGGAATCCATTTACCGTACTTTCGTACATATCAATGTTGTTTTGAAAATCGCTTTCAATAAATGTATGAGATACATGAACCTTTTCTGCAATCTCACGTGTTGTACTGTGACGGTCAGTACTGGACGACCGTTTTTCATATTTCAGTGAAATATCACCAGAACGAAACTTGACAAACCAATTATGACACTGTCGTTCTTTAAATGCGTCGTCACCACAAACAACACATAACTTTTTGTGATCTTGCGATGCGTTTTTTCCTTTCCGGTAATAAAAATGTAAAATATGACAAAAATGTTCGTTTACATTTTCCATTTGTCAACAGACGCCAAACAAAAACTACAGTACCGATCAAAATAATATTACTGATTGACAGTTGTACCAACTATCAAATAGCAAAATGTGTTTGACATTTCGTAAACGTCAGCAAACCTAAAAATTCAACTAAAACCATCTATGAGTGAAATTAGCAATTACTTAATAGTCAACCCAATATTATATAATAAATATTGGTCAGTATAAAGACTTGTGTCGGTTACTCAATTGTTTCAGCTATATAATGAAATTATCATCATTTGATCATAATAAAAATTAGAGGAAAATAAGTATTCCACATGTCTCGGTTACTCAATTGTTTCAGATATATAATGAGTTTATCATCATTTGATCATAATTAAAATTAGAGGAAAATAAGTATTCCATATGGCAAATGAAGGGCAGTTTTTTATGCAGACATGTGACAGCTATTGAAAAGTATATCGCCGAATGCAGCATTGTCTGGCATGGCACATTCATTTATTCTTACAAAACGTTGAGAAGATATTGATCATATAGCGTTCTTGTGTGCCAGTATCAATCCACAACTTCAAATAAAGAAAAGGATTGAATGAAAGTACATTTTCAAAATGCAGGGATGCCTGAAAAGACATGAGGAAACAAAAGAAAAAGGAACATAAATCGTTTGAACTTATCCATTTATGCCCAACCATAACCGAATTGGGAAACAGAGAGCAGGGGGTTAATATCTTAAAGAAGGCAATGCAATGAAACTATGTCATCCACTAAGTTAAATACTATGGAATGACAATAAAAATGTGATATTTTTGCAAATGCCAAATGTAGATTAAGTTGTTGGTTTAATTCATTCCCAACGGACATAAGACTTTATCATACAAATGCGAGAACAAATTTTTTTTGGTTTTCAACAAAATATACTTTTGTGTTCAAAAAGTATGTGAATTTTGTTATAAATAGCCTCACGCACACGACGCATAATACTCAAATAAGATTCCTCGCGGTCTATTTGGCCCTCTGCAAGGAACTCATAATGCACACCACCACGATAGTGGACTTAAATCACTTTTTCAATTTATCTTACAACTTCAGAAACCCCTTTCAATTGTTGAGTTTACCCTAAAAACCCTTAAATTTAGGAGAAGGGCAACCTTAGTTTTTAAGTTTGATAATATGATTTATACTAAGTTCCTTCCGTGATTTATCGGCATTGCAGCTTCTCTCATACTTTACTCAACTACATGAAGTGATCGTTTATAATAGCAAAACAAAAAAAATTGCTATGATAAAATTGGCATTTTGTTTACATTTAAAATATAGCCAGAGCTTCTTGCGAAAAATAAAAGAATATGGAGGCACCAGTGCCCCTGATATTAATTCACCATTATTTTTAACGATAGCATATGCAGTAACATTTGTTTCGGAGGTCCGAGCTATTTCAGAGATGTCAAGCTATTTTTTTAATATTGATACGTTAGCTGGGAGACCAGTTACAGATATTTTTCTGAAATGCCTTAGAGGTAGTAGGCTTGGTTTGCAAAGTATCGGTGAAGTGGATGGTCTTGTCAGTTGAGCTACACCAGCTTTAAGTGAATTGTTCTCAGTATTTTATTAAGTGGTTGAATCACAGCAGTTGTATTATTAGATAATCCGCTTATATGTTGTATTTTTAACTCGCTTCGTAAAAGATTGCATGCCGGCTTCCACAACCACACACCTATGTAGATGGTGAAAATGTCTTTTTTTATATATATACCGTATTGTGCATTTCTCTCCAAGCAATGATGGGCAATTTATTATTTTATCGAACTGAATTTTAGTTTGATTTGATGTCTTTATCCTAAGTGAAAAATATGCGTACGTTAATTTGTGGTTTTAATGTGCGATCTTGTTGTTTGACTGAAAGGCTATAATAAAAAACACAATCGAAAGCTATGAGCTCTGGTGGATACCATTATTTTAATTCTAACTTATTTAGCCAAGTGCAAGTGCGAGGATGAGGGATTAGGTTTTTTGAGGTATATGTAATGTTCAAAATAATGTTAGCTTTTGATAAATTTTTGCTTTCAGAACATCCTCAAAACAGATGAAATGGTGTTGGAACCGTTTTTAAATATTTAACATCAGTTTTTGGAACTCCAATAAGTGTTTTTATGTGAACCCTTATTTTTTGAGTAGAGCATTGAGGAGATATTGTGTTTATGTAGTTTTCGAAACTCATACGTTTTTCCGGCTTTTTATTTATTCATTTATTTCGTGACTAAATATAAGCTAATTACTTAATAGTCGTTAGAGAGTACAAAATATTAATCTAAGAGAAAACAGCAAGCTATACAAGGTAATACAATTCAAAACAAACTAAACGATATTAGAAGACAATACATGGAGAATAGATTTAAGTTCCAGGGAATGATCTTAACTATATATTTATCATAATATTGAATTGGAATAGAACTTTTATGTATAAGATTCATGAACATGTAAATATTGCTTCCAACTGGAGTTGCATTGGCTTCCCGTTGTGAAATATCAAAATTATATCAGCAAAAATATGAGTGTTCGACTAGTCACATTCATTAAAAGACTGAAATTCAACCAGCAGCAACCCAGTGGAGTCCATATGAATGACTAATTATGGGTTTTCACATTCCTTCCAAAGTGCTGCCACTTCCACTGATTTTGTTAATTATTGCTACCAATGTAGCAGCTATAAATAGGGATAATGTGCACTCACAACGTTGCTCAAGTCATATATCTACACACATCCAGTAGACACTGAAGAAGTTATCAAGGGGTTCGCAATGATGTGATAATGCAAAAACGTTGCTTTAATGTGATGAAACCAAGTTGGATCTGACCTTTGACCACCTAGTTTCTGCCGAAGAGGAGTCCTGTCGCATACACACATCATAATCTATCTATTTAACCATGTCTTACATCAATACTTTGAAAAATATCAATTTACGACATACATTACTCCCTGAAGGAGTCAAATGTTTCATAATTCCGGCTGACACGGGATAAATATATTCGAACATAGTGCCTAGAACAACTGCTAGATACAAGCATTGAAATTTGCTAGAGCTTACAGTTACAGTTACAACTGTGCACATCCCCAGTGTCCAGCGTCAATATAGAAATGCAACCCACCATTAAACGACGGGATGTAGCTATCATGAAATTTCGAAATCCATCATTTGAAAGCCACGGCACCTACATTGGAGAAGGTTAGATTCACTTCTTAATTTCACGTCTAGAGTTATACCAAGGGCCTTAAAATTGTCAACACGACCAAGAGGCGAGGACTTTAGGAAGTATGGGTAAGACAATGATGGCCTGTGAGAAAACGATTAATTTTTAATTTGAACATGTTCAAATCACATCTTTGATTACATTATTAACATCAATTTACCAAAATCATAGACTGATTTCGTTCATATTGAAGAATAATATAACAAAAAATGTATGACCGTCCGCGTCACAAATTTAAGTAACATGCGATGGCAATACCTGGCAATTAAGCAAACTTTTGTGAATTCGGCAGAAAATAATCAATGGAAAGTACGTAAACTTATTGACCGAGTTCACGCCAAATTCACAACATTAATGCAATTACCAAAAATGTTTCCACATGAAATCTACGTATCATGTGATGAAACACTTGCCTTATCACCGTGAAATCGGGACCAAGCGTTCTTTGGGAGGTACCGGAAAGTTAGAACCAATTTTGGAACATTATTGAATGTTATGGTAATCTCCCTAAAATGCTTCCATTCGAAATTCCAGTATATGCAATGAAATACCTGGATTTTTGCCTATTTCCGTGAATTCGGGTGTACACGGTTTATGGGAGGTACCCGATGTTCAATTTTGCTCTTTCACAAACTTGAACTTACGTTTTAAACTCAGAAACCAAATTTCTTTAATTTATCTCAAAAACTGCTCAACTTATAGAGGACACACAACAGGCATTGCTCAATCAGATTTGTTTTCTTTTTTTTTTTTTTTCTATGCATATGTCACCTAGAAACGTATAGTCGGACATGATTATTTCTATACATTACATACTTTGCAAAACTCCATTATACTCCCAGTAAACTGCTGGTGGACATAATAATGAAAGAAACATATCGTAAAACCATTCGGGATTTGTCCCAAGTTTAAAATGCATGGTGAACACTATTTCTGACTTAATGTTTCTTTGAGATACATTCATAGAATGAAACAAAACATACTTAATACCGATGTACGTCTAATGGGTCCTACGATACGATTTTATGCTGGAATAATTATAGCGTGAAAATATTTTATAAGACTCAGATCAAGTTCGTGAACGTGCCGAATTTTTACTTTATACTTGATTTCGCGGTAGGTTATTTATACTTGATTTCACGGAAGTCGGTAAAAAAGTCAGGTTTTCCTTGCATTGTATTGAAATTTGGAACAAAACCATTTTTAGGGCATTGGCACGACATTGCTAAATCTAAAGTAAACTTTTCATAAAAGCCGAATATTTTAGCACATGATAATGGAATTTCGTTTTGAAGCATTTCCATTATATAATTAAAGCAACATCGGGAAATGAGTTCGAGTATCTCCGATTGGATTATTACTTGAGATTTCATGGAACTTAGCATAAATGCCAAGCGTTTCACCGCATGTTACTAGACTTAAGTATTGAAGCATTTACAGGCATTGCTTTGACAATGTAAAATTACAGGCAGACGTTTCATTGCATACTCCTGACATTAGAAATTAAGGCGTTTGTACTGTAATGCTGTAACGTTCTTTAATTTGAGTTAAATCAGTACGTAGTTTCGAAAACATCTTCATGGCGGCTTACTCATTTAAATGAGTAAAATGTCCAAATGTTTCGTCGTAATTTACACAAGTTTGGTTTTGCGCCATAAATTTTATGATTCTATGAATTGAATGTCTGAAAGGTATTATGAAGTCGGTTAAAGGGTCGCATACATCGTGGTTATTTGTAATTCTTTAAATCAGTGATGTTTCGGACCGCAACACTGTAAGATGGCTGTTCCACTGTGGAATGTTGTTTCAAATCGGTTTATTGCGGGTAGCGAACGGTTAGTTGATTTCATTTATTTCTGTCATTTTATGTTGCGCATTTTTAAAGACCCATATGGGTGTTATAGTTTTTGGTAAGGAATATGGAATCTTCTCATTTATAATTAAAATGTGATTTTGGGAAAATACATAAGGGCACAGGATTGTTGAAGAGCTAATGTAACATCATCTTCGGTGTATATGTTGTGTGGGGAGAAGTGGGTCGGAGATCCATCATTTATGATATAGAGATTTTCTGTAGGAATAAAATTTTCAATTAATGTGCCTTTGTAGTTAGTAATTTGGATCCAATTTTAGTATGTCAACTATTGAAGTCACTTAGAATTACCAAATCATCGGTGTTGAGAAGATCACTCGGATTAAACTGTTCCTGTGGAGGTATATATGTATTAGCTACATAAAATTTTCTTCCTATTTCAATAACAACACCGATTTAATTTACAATCCTAAAAAAACACAAGTGAAAATTTCGTGAATTCGGAACTAATTGGGTTTCCTGGCACCATATTTTATCGGGGTTACTTTGTTTTATTAGCAATAAACACTGCTCAAAGTTATTGGAAGCCCACAAATGAAATTGTCAAGTGCATGTCGGATTGTTACGGAAGAAATTCAAAATATGATGTAATCAATAAAAATTAAACAAAATTGAAGGTGAAATTCAGTGTACTTATTAAATAGAAAGCAATTACTTGATAGTGCATTCATCACCTGATTTAAAATCATTTTTTCATCGGTCTTCTGGCGTGGTCTTTCTCGTTTTTTGCTAATATCAATATGTTATAGGTTGGCAAAGCGCTGAGGTCGGTGAACTTGGCTAATTATTTCCTTGAGGTTGTTGACACATTTGTTAGGGTGTATCGAATCGTGTTGAGTATATGGATTTGACGTCTATTATTATACATTTACTGTTAATTGTACACTTAAAATTACTTTTTGTTGTGTGTATTTAGGGTAATTTTTGGAGTTAGCGTTGTGTTTCTTTTGACAAGGATATTTGTGTATTTTAAATGTGTGATCGAGTAATTGGCATGTTTTGCAGTGCCTAGGACTTGGTATTCTTTCACTTTCACACGATTCCTTCTGTTTCTGCATATTCATTTAGTAATAAAAAGACCTTTGACAACTTAACACACACTTTCTTTAATCGATTGATTTAGCTCGCATAGTTCATTAATCATGGCAATATTTTTACGTCCTTCGAGATGGATAGATTTTGGTGACATACCGCATAAAGTTTTTTGCAAAAAGCATAATAAATTAATTATAATAGTTAAAATAATACTAAAAAATAATTTATTAGTTAAATTTGCTGCTAGCGCGACCACGATTATTGCTGCATTCATTGCCGAAAAGTAAGAAAAAACAACAGTAACTGAGCAATTAATTGTAGTGCATTCACTTTTAGCTTGCATTCGCGAACATTAAATACGTGCAAAATGTCAAAAAATTTTGTGAAAATTCACGATTCAACTTGTAATGCTATCGAAAGATATTTAAAAGCATATATTGATGACAATAAAATAACACTTCTTAATAAGCAATGTTCACGTTTCAATGCAGCTCGAGATGAAGTGGAAGCATCGTGTGGCCCAGATACGGAGCAAATCGAAAAAGCCGCACCAATGCAAACAGAAACTTGGCATATGGAGACGTTGGCCAATTTAAGTCGTTTAGGTGAATCTGTGGTGCCACCTTTATAACCCGAACCAATGCAACAAGCTGCGCTATCAGAATCTACTGCTGCATTGACCAACCATATCCTTACCAAAAGTGCAGATGCCAAAATTTGAGGGAATCCTATAGAATGGATAATGCTCCATGATACGTTTCCAACATTGGTGGACGCCAATAACGGTTTGTCAGGTACTCAGAAAATTTATTATCTTCGAAGCTGTGTCCGTTGTGAAGCTTTGCAGCTGATTAACAACTTCAAGGTAAGGGATATGACTTATGAGGTGGAGTGGAACTTGTGGAAAATCTGATATTAAGCAATGCGCGATACCGTTACACATTATTTCGTGTCAATATTGGCAATTGAACAAGCTGCGCATGTGAGAGCGCTCAAAGCACTTGCCCGTCCAGTTGGTTTTTGGGACTATTGACTCATGCATTCGGTGATATCGAAGTTGCCGTGCGAAACAAGGAAACAAGTGCATTAGTCGATGATGAGTTTCACAAGGCTCCCGAACAAGACATATATACTACAACAAGTCCAACAACAACTGTCAAACTGCGTGCGCTCGTTTAGCTACAAAATTTCATGTTTTGAAAACTCTGATTTTCACCTTCACGCTTGGAACGACTCAACAGTCACTCTTGCAGGGTTGCAGGGCCATCCCATTAGATGGTTAGATTTCGTTGCAAACCTCGTAGTTAATATCCAGTGCAGTGGTACAGTGGTACTAGCTGAATGTTGGAATCATGTGCGCTCGGAGTGCAATCCAGCAGACTGTGCTTCCCAAGACGTCTCACCCACAGAGTTATGAAATCATCAAATCTGGTGGCAGGGTCCGCAATGTCAGTGTAATGTACCCGCAATCTGCACAAAATTTTTCCGCGAATCAGCTTACCTCAGTGAAATTGATATCGTCGCTACCATCGATAAACAAATGGCGCCGACAAAATGGAAACTGGGTCGTAGGCTAAAATCATTGATATTCACCATTAAACTTACTTATGTAATTTATCACTACATTCATTTAAAGTTATATGCACCACTGATTAACATTGTATTTCAAATGCTGTTGAATCCCAGTCACCTGGTCCAAGGCGGGCGATAGGTTGCCGCTCTTTTTGTCACTTCTCTTTGATTCGTTCTTTTTATGCATATTCATTTAATAATAAAAAGTCCTTTGACAAAGTTACACGCGCTTTTCTTTAATCGATTGAATAGGCTCGTAAATCAAGGCAATACATGGTATTTATCGAAAGTGATAAGGAGTACTCCACTTGGTGTGACTTTACCATCTGTCATTGAGGTGAATTTGTATACAGCAACAACTCCTTAATTGTTTAGGTTGTTTATGATTTCGTTTTTGGATACGTTGTTGAGATTTGGCTCATAAATTGTTCCTTTGAAGAAATTACCATTTTTATGGGGGTTGTAATTAAATGAGATAACTCGTGTAGTTCTTTTGTATTGAGGGCCGTTTCTTTAACATGGAGTAAAAGGTTTCCGTCTCAACAACATGTGCCTAGCACTGCAAAGTGATATTTTTTTTTCCACCTCTGCCGCTGCAACATATTTGAGTTGTCTCTTTTCATGTGATTCTTCCCTGTTCACTTTGACTGTAATTCGAGAAGAAGGTTGTACAACCCCATTGAAAATATTTTTAATTCTAAATTGAAGTTAGTTTAATAAAGTCTTCAATTTCTGTAAAAAAAAAATTTCAGTTTTATATCAGCATCAACGGACACTAATGAACTAATGAATAAAGTCATAAACAAGCTACAAACTTTATTACAGCTTGGTTAAAATTTTTGTTTTTATTTCCTTATAAAACACGATCGAACGGGTTCTGAAGTATAATGCAGCCATGAAAGTTAAAATATATGAATGTAAATTGGTAAATAGATGGATATTCATACCTTTCCTTTTCAGAAATTCCAAACCCACCTAAAAATTGCCTATATTGTGCAAAAAAAGGGTTTTAGGTATAGCCAGAAATATAAATAAAACTCAACAACATTTCCTTTTTTAATGATAAAAAGAATCAATCGATGTACCGCAAATGGACAGCCATCCATGAAAATCAGAAATATCTCCAACTCAGCTATGTACTACGAAAAGACGAGTTTTAGCAAATTCAGCAAGAAACATTAAATAACTTCAACACAATTCATTTTTGATTGGACAGTCATGTAATCAATGTGTCTAACAAAAATGGGCTTGGTTTGATACAATGCTTAGATTTGCTTAGAAGTTTGAAATAAAATACACAGTTGTGCATAGCGGTATATTCAGAGCTTATTTCACCCGTGTTAACCGTTATTATAAATTTCATGATATTTTTTTTTTAATGGCTCATCATTAATGCCACCCATCGTTAATTAATTTTGTATTGGTTGGTTGGTTGGAGGCTGTTTTGGCGGAATTACTCAGACTTTGAACGGATCCATTGTGTAGCCCTTGAGGTGTTGTTGCGTGTCACATGAGGAGGCCAACTACATTAAGAACATAGCTCTTCATAAGCCAATAATATTCTTGTTACCGTTTGTGCAGTAGTCTGCCATATCATTCAATTCCTCTTGCACGTAAGCTCTGTTCTCCATCTTTTGCATGCGATGTTATGGAGGAATTTATCCACTTCCTAATTATATCACTGAGTTGGATGTTTTGCGATGTTTGGAGTAGTTAGGTCTGGTAGGGCTGGTCCCCTTCTTGCAAGATCGTTTGCAACGATTTTTCCTTTGTGTCCAGAGGGGCCAGGTATTCACCTTACCAGTATCCTGTTCTCTCAGCTTATTGATAGATTTAATACAGGATATAGCCACCAGGGCCTTGATATGAGTTGAACCTTAGGATCGTACCATAGATAAGTTATACGCAAAGATCCGGAAACCCCGTTTCCTGCCAATTTGTTCGCGATTTACTTAATGGCCTTTATGTCGTTATCTAACATGCTTAAGTGATGCGTTAGATATTTTTATCTTCACTCAAAGTTTCTTTACTAAGCTTGTCTGCCAACATAGACCTCAATGTATAGATGGTCCTTTTCTCTTCCAGCTCTAATAGCTTGCTATTCCTATCATCTCAGGTTTGGGTCTGGCTTCCAAGCATTACTATAGCAGATCGGGTGGGTGTCAGCCAGGTTTCACACACTTTCACACATTCAAGCCAAGCTGTACTTTTTCTACCTTCCGCATCCTGTTCTACTTTTCGAAGGCGTCAACCACGGGACTGTTCTGGAAAAGTTTTGAACATCCATTACATTATTCTTCGGCTTAAGCTCCATTCATGGCCAATGGAAACTTGTACGCATATATATATATATATCTGTTAACAGACTGATGCCTTTCTGTCTCGTATACGTGATGGTTAATAAAACATTACATTGGAATGACTGTTGCTTCTTGGAGGGACGCTGGTATTTTGCAGTCTACCCATGGGGATCTTTTAGAATCAAAACTGTTCAATGCTGTGGAAATGCATCATGAAAGAATATTTTAAGAACTGTTTCAAATACTTTCAGGGCTATTTCGCGTACTAGCTTCTCCTTAACCATCTTTTGTTTTCCTTTTATTATATTGGGCCATATGCAATCTCTATTTTTTACTGGGTTGTAACTCAAGAAATTTTTTAGTCTATAGGCTTCTTTGGTACTTTCTTAGTCGCTAGATACCCCAGTTTTTTCTATTTTGTCTGATTGAAGAGTTTTCTGGTGTCGTTATGCTTAGAAACTCAACTTTTTCTGAATGGCTGATGGATCAGAACGATGTTTCGGGTTTCAAAGAGGCTCTCTATGAACGCCACTGAGGCTGTGGTGCTAATTGATCAGCAACGCGTTCGGAATCGGTTGTGACGTTCATGGTTTCTAACTTCTCAATACTTGGTAGCAAAGGATTTGCTGGACAAGAGGTATGTCCACCGGTCATATGCTACAATTTGAACATATTTTGGTTGCCTCGGTGAATAGTGCAACTCTTTTAACTTGGAGCCAGCCGGCGCTTCGGTGGATGAAGAAAAGGATGACAGGTTTGCCCTCTGCTCGGTGATGCATTTTGTCGGTTTCATTTTCCGGCTTCGTTCTATACACCCACATAAGGGTCCTTATCAGGTTGAACTAATTGCGACTTTCCACCTTGAACACTAGCTTTGCACTCTCATCCTGGATTATAAAAGTAACATGTCTTCCAACCTGCTTAGCCTCTCAACTTTTGGGATCTCGGATTTCCTAACAAGCTGAAATTTGGCAACAGGCCACCACCATTGGCCCACGAAGGCCATAAACATCAGCCTGGCTTGATACCATCCGGCATCAGTGCAGACTGGTAGAATACCAGGGCCTAAGAATCAGATTTTGACGACGATCGCTACCTGACTTAGTTGTCTGGGGATATGCTAACATCAGCATTGATCATTTTGAAGATATCAACCACGAGGATTTACCTAGCCGCGTCACTGTATCTGACTGCAATTACCTAACGAGGTCGTGTGGGTCCATGGTTACATATTGAGGACGCGCATCCTATTTCGATGGGAACAGAAGGGGCCTTGACCGAGCGGCCTTTTCGCAATCTCCCTCTGTGTCATCTGTCGACTTGCTGCATGGGGAAGGGTGATGTGGTGCTTGGCACACACGAGCAGTTTTAACTTAATTTATATATTTTTTTAAAATAATTTTCGTCTATTTATTGAATTGTAGTTATTTTGGAAACTATTACCTAAGCTTCTATTTGAAAAGAGTGACGTCATGAAACTAAAATAAATCAACAATTGATCAATTCAAAGCGTGATTACATTTAATAAAACCAAAGATCATATCAATTCTAACAGTACCTAAAATCCAACAATTAAAATCCTTTAAATAATTCTTTAGTACAAAAAGATTTTAATAAATACAGAATAACTATCCGTCAGTCACCATATCTCTTATAATTCTTAGTTCTTATGCAATTTTTATTTTATGCAAATATTTCATTATTCTTAAAAGTAAAATCAAAAGAATAAGATGAAAAGAATATGAAATAAAATCTGTTTCTAATGTAGATCCACGTCTTTACAGAAGTGTTGGATCCGTATTTAAAATATTCTTATTAATTAATTGAAAATATTTTCAAAAAAAGGAAAAACTCATAAATCAAAACACTAACATTTAATATTTCGATTATCATACTAATTGACTTTCAAAACGAGTAATTACAATTACTTTTCCCAAGGAAACATTAAAAGCTTGCACTAAACGACTGACCATTGAAAAACTATTTGCAATCTGTTCTGGAAAGCAGAGTTAACGGTGGAAATGAAATTGTGGACTGAATCAACCTTGCCTTCAATGGTTTATCTAAGACCCGCATTATATCATAAAATACATAATTGATGTGAAAATAAGAATAGATGTTACAATAAAAAACTAAATTTTTGCAATTTGTTGGATTTCGGATTTCCAGCTGATTCTGAGTAGATGCGATTGATAGATTTTTTGAACTCATTCATTTCAATATAATAAATGAATTTAATTGGTTTCCATGAATTCATACCCATAAATGCGTTGGTAATATTTATTTTATTTAGGTTATTTGGTATAATACTGGAAATTTTGGCATTGTAAGGAATTCGATCAGAAATCATAATAATTTCACAGAGTATATGTGCACTGAATTTTGATGGGCTGGTTCATCGCATTCTCTTTAATTTTTGCTAATAGACAGATAGATGGTAGAGTGGATATGGCTGTATAGCTTGGATCCCTCCTTTTTAATGTTAGAATTAGATATTGCAATAATAGTCAAAAGCAAAAATTCCAAAAAAGATTCCCTTAGCTAATACAGAAATGGTGCTTATGCCATGAAAAGTCATTTGATGCTTCGGCAACAACTGTTATTTTAACAATTATATTCCTGTCGTTTCTCTGCGTGGGTCATAGTCCTTCGTAGCTGAAGCTTGTGCAAGGTCTGTGGGCTAATCTCTTTGGTCTAGCTGTGTAACATATTCATATCTATAAAACTCTTCCCCCATTTTAAAGAAATTCTTTCTTCTAAATTTTAGAAAGAATATAGTGTAATGAAAAGAGATAAATATAAGAAATTTTTTTTTTTTATGATTTGTCAGGTATTATTATTGTTGTCTATCTATTATTGAGTTGTAATCTGTTGCTTACGTGCAAGTATCTATGTAAATATTTATCACTGCTAATCTTTATATGCACTGCAACTGTTTGTAATTTTATTGTTTATATCCTAAGAACTTTCCTGATTCCTACGATTCCTACCTCGGAAAGCCATATTTACAGCTTCAAATTATCATTGATTCGAAAACAAATATTAAGTTTTCAATTGTTAGTCTCTAGTGTGTTCCAAGCAGCTAGGAAATATTTGGTTAAACCAATACTTAGCTTATTTCTGCTGTCTTCAATTTATATGCGAGGTATCTGAAGTTATTGATTGATTAAGTGAAATAGTAGAATGTAAATAATTAATATTATAAAATATCTGACTGCAACCAATGGATGCTCCAAATATACCTTTTAAGCTAGGTAAAG
The DNA here is from genome assembly GCA_001015075.1 of Cirrula hians. Taxonomy (NCBI): domain Eukaryota; kingdom Metazoa; phylum Arthropoda; class Insecta; order Diptera; family Ephydridae; genus Cirrula; species Cirrula hians. Next base: position 30,974 of record JXOS01016992.1, read on the forward strand.
CATTTTTAGCATTTCTTTTCGGGCATTCATTGATAACTTTTATCAGGCCAAACCAGTTCACTAATGCACTAACGAATTAAAATTCGAATCCCCAGATATAATGATTTTGTCCTAAATTTAAAATTACTATACAATTTGTATACTAAATTTGTTATGAAGTGCTCGATTGGAAACTCCTGAAATAAACTGTGAATATGTGTTTTCGACTCCAACATTAATCAATTCAACCTTTAATAAAATAGCCCTTCCACATTCATTTCTTTGAATTATTCATGGCTTATTGCATTATAGTAATTAAGTTGTTAACCTTCATAACAATGATGATGATGCAAACATAATGTTAGAGTCAGTCAATACACATCTTATGTAATGAAATTGATTTGTTTAAGCTTGAATTATGTGATTATACATTACGAAATCCAATTTTGTTTTGTAAGACGTCTAGAATAGATTGCAGTTTTTCGATCATGAGTATTGCGATTTTGAGTAAGTATGTATTTAAACGCAAATGGACAACACCCTGAATAGAAAAGCAGTCACAAATATTAAGAAAATATTAATTCGAACTGAATTGGGTTATTTATATTCATCACCCAATGTTTCCACATGTTTTGGGGTCCCATGGAGCGGCCTATATATGTAGACAAAAATATGACATTAAATAAAAAAAAAATTAATAATATACTTGTATTTATAATTAAAAACTTATTAAATTAATTACATATATTTATTACATAACTTCCTTTTACTTATATTGTGAGATGTTACTAAACAACGAAATAATGTTATTATAATGTGCAATAATGTTATTACAGTCATTTTTTCTGATTATTGCAAAATGTATGTCTACCTATAAATACATCAACAACAATCATCTACTCTGCTGTATTTCGTAATGTAAAAAAATGATGTTGCTGAAATCGAACTTTTGATTGTGTTTATTTGCATGCTGGCCAGTATAGTTGTTGCTGTATTGTTTCGATCTTTTGGCTGGGTTCTTTGAGTCGAACCTCCAGCTGACGCTAGGTTTGACAAATATGGAGCCCAGTATACTATGCAGTCAATTTGTACACTTCAATGTTTTAAGTGCGCTGAATTTATAATTTATTGCGTAACTTGATTTTTATGCAATGTCATTGTTTGCCATTTTAAAGATATGCTTTCTATATAGTTAAAATCTACTTAATAATTTTATTTTAATAATTTTTAATTTTTTTCTGTGCAATATAAGAAAAAACCGTCAAAAACTGCAGCAAATGTATAAATACAAAATGTAATACAAAAATGTCGCTAGCCCGATTGCTCTGTGATGACAGTGTAGAAGCTAGCTGAGCTAGCCGTGAGCCATCAACTTTACACACGTTGGCTCTTGTACGTGACATCACGATTTTACGTATTTCCTTTTGCTTCTTGTTTTACCTGTATAGTATTGATTGAATGTTGATGAAGTGAGGGTGTGTTGCTCGCACCGCGATAAATTGATTTTTTCCCAGAAAAATAAAGCAACACACGCATTAGTACTGAATGCGTGCTGTTGCGGAGTGGTTGTGCCTCTCGCAGCACTGAAGTATCAATAATTTCACGTTGTTGGTTTTTGTGACAATGAAATAATTTAAAATTTAGGATAAAATATGAATTTTACGAATAGTCGTATTAAATGTTTTATTTCTCTATTAATTATTTATCATTTTTATTTAATTTTTCTAAATTAAATGTTGTAATTTTTCACTCGTCGTTGGTATGGCCCATGAAGAGCCTTTGTGTGCAATCGGGCTTAGCAGCATTAGCATTAAGTCAGAATGTTGACTATGCTTTGATGTGCCAATCAAAATATCAGCTGTTCTTAAAAGGATTGTTACATGCGCATAGCTAAACTTATATCTACTAAATACTTTTCCAGGTAATATTGGAAATTATTACACTTTCGGATGTGTCGTAGTATTGGTTAATTGTTGTGTGGGTAAATTGGGTTGATAATTATGGCTACGGTGAAAATACGATTTTTAATGGTGGCCAGATGAAGCAATTTTCTGTTACCAATCTATTTCTATATTTTTCATTTCACTTTAATATTTAGATATGTTGTCTTTCTCCCATTCCATGGTAAATTTAATATTTTGGTGGTGATAAAATGTCTGTTTTCTTGTCTAATAATAATTTATCGTCTCCTTAATTCTCAATTCCTATATTTTGCCAGTCGGCAATTCGTACGAACGTTAATAATAATAATTTGTTTTATTTCACATAAACACTGAACAGTATAGCCGGTTCAAATAAAACTCTCACAAATATTGTTGTTCCCTTTTTCATTTTACTGCTTTTCAAGAATACATTGTTTTTTTTTTTTTAAGTAGACGGAATTCCAATATTCTGCAAAATTAACACCTTTCCTTCTTTTTTAAATTTGCCATGAAAATCTGACTCCTGTACAATTAGAAAAATTCAAAGTGTTATTGGAATTTCAAAATAACTTGTCAGGAGTTCCAAAATATGTTTAAGAACGGCTTATAATCTAGAGTTAAGCAAATCTGATGGAATATACCTTCAAAATGTAAATTTCGTTTCATATCATTAATATCCTCAACTTCAGGTTGTAACATAAAAGGTACATTACTCATGGAGTCAATCCTTGTGGAATCTACAGAAATTTCACCATTTAATAAATTTAAAACTTTTTCCAATTAACTCCATTTGATCTTCAATGCAAATAATTACATTGAATTATTTGAGATTTAGTTTAACTTTTAAAACTCATCTGTATCACTACTCTGGCATAAAGATACAGTTTCGTTTACGTGTCTTATTAAATTATAAATATTAAATATTGTATTGTTAATTTAGCTGCCTCGGATTATTTTCGAAACACTTGAACATGCTACGATTACCTAGCTTATTAAGAAATTTCATTGCAAAATATGTAACGGCACATGCTATAAGGCTCAAAGAAATAAAAACTAGTTTGGGAGATACCCTGAATAGAAAAAGTGCGCCAAATATCGTAAATCTACCTCAATTCGTTCTTTCTAGTTTTGTCTACGGACGGCTGTACGGTCATGGCTAGATCAATTCCTGTGCTGATGATGATCATATCGGTATACATTTTTGTAGGTGTCCGATCAGTCGCTCTGGGTGTTACTTAATAAACACTTCGTCAGATTCATTACCGACATGCATAAAAATATCAGTAATGATAAAAATTACGATATTAAAAGTGCCAGTTGTACACGCGAATAAAATGTTGGTAAGCAACATAATGAGGTTACTCGAAATGTTTCCTTGCTGATATATGATTGCTTCAAAACAATACTTATGTATTTTTTTTTTTATGTATCATTTAAATATTTGACGGTTTTGTGAAAATATCTGTAATTCATGTTTCCAAAATGTGTAAATACTTTTTTTTTTGACAAAAAATTTTAACTGCTACTAAAACCATGCAAGATAAAAAAAAAACTTTCAAAAACTGTATTAAATCAAGATGATGCCTACGGTTTGATGCGCCTGCGATATCGGCTGTTTTTAAAAGTATTGGTACAAGTGAAAAGATGAAAGTGCACGGAATATTGATGAAACATATTAATGCATTGAAATGAATATTTCCTTTCTCTTATAGCATTTGTTTCGTTGAGTATTTTAATGCAGGAATTTTGGATTTTATCATTTGGTTTCAAAATTAATAATATAAATAATAAATATATAAATAAAAATGAATATATTTAATATGTATATGAATGCATTCAGTTGATTTTTGTAATTATTTTTAATACATCTAGTCATTTTTCGCTTTCTCAATTTACAATTGATGAAGTAAGCAAAAATTTAAGGCAGGCAATTTTTCTCTACCGGACAGTTCCTTGAATTATTAGAAGCAATAATTACACAAATTAAATAAAAATTAATAAAACTTATTTCAAGTAAAGAAAGTTTGATGTAATTGTCGGTCCAGACAGATTATCATACCAATCAGTCTTTCAATTCATAAAACCATCAAACTATTACAATAATAGCAAATTTCAGTAGCTTCTGGTGGAAAAACTGGTATTTACTCATTTTGAGTAATTGCGTAGTTAATAAAAAACTCATATAAAGTATCTAAAGCTATAGACTGATTTGGATCATATCATAGATTAAAATGACAATAAATATAAAAGCCAAAGGAACAAATTACTGTGGAATGCGATGGCATTTAAACGGGAGTTAATATTCTCTGGTATGCATCCGATATTAAAGATTAAGTTTGATGATGAAATACCTGGCTCTTATGCTTATTTCTGTGAACAATCTAAGAACAGGTCTATGGGAAAGGCTCGATTTCGTTTAAATTTTAAAAAGGTTAAGAATTACATAAAAAATGCAGCCATTCCTAATGTTTTGCGAAATCGGCAGTAAATTTTGTGTGGCACGTTCCCGAGTCAATACTGGTTTTACTCATTTACAAACTCAACTTCATATTTTTCGAAATATGGAAACCAAATTTCATCTATGTATCTCAAAAACTACTCAAGTTATCGAGGTCACAGAAATACGGACATCACTCAATTTAATTTTGTTTGATTCTATGCATATCCTCCCATAAACATAAAGTTGGCGAGAAGTATTTCAACCCATTACATGTTTTGAACAAACCTCTAACGCCCCAAGTCAATTGACTGATAGGTTTACAAAGACAAACGATCGAATAAATCACAACCACTTCATTGTTAATAAGCTTCACTCGATGACGGTCTAACTCACTTTAAACATTTAATTAATTTTAAATATTGTCATTATTATATAAAAACAATGTAAGATTGGCTTATCCTTAATTTAATACCAAAATGTCCAATTTATGGGCAAAAAATCACACAAGAATTCGCAAGAGAATCAACTTCGGGTATTCAGAAACTTTATTCCTTGATAAGGTTCAATATCATAAACTACTTGAGTGACAAAGACTGTTCAACGACTTGTACTGAAACATTTTCTGTAATTATTGGTGACATTAATTCAGCTGGTGCTGCCTCTTGCGCAAACTTGATAGCGCTTGTGCAGCTGGTGTTGGCACTTCTGCATTAAATTAAGACATAAAACGTGCACAAAATTCTTTTCCTCCTTTTGCTTTGGAGCGTAAAATAAAATGCTAAGTTAACAATATTGGTGCTTAATTCAATGTCGTTACAAATTTATTTTTTAATGGGTTAATTTTTCAAAGGCTGGTTAAGTAAGGGACGGTTTCATCAGCCAAGATTGTTACATTCCTGTCCGCCGTTGAAGTTGACGAGAGGACTTTAATTCTGTATTTGCTTTCTACCTATTTTGTTTGGCACATCAGAAGTTGGGGCTCCATTCAATGAAATATTATTCTATTATTAGTATGCGGAACTCTTCGTTCAGGGGAAAGTAATGTCATTAACACACACTGTGCATGCCTTGTGGGCATATTATAATAATGACGTCCTTTTATACGAGTAATTGTTGCACACGAAAATGACAGACACAGCGAAATTGTGAGTCCATGTAAGCTATGAGTGCGTTTTGTGGATGGATGGGTAACCACGGCTGTACGGTTGCCTCTATTTAGGAACTGTATGCTGGCCGGGGACACATGGACCGTGGACTTTCAGATTGCACCTGTTTTCTAATTCCAGGTAATTCGGTGCAGCCGAAGTCGGCGTTCATACTAAAGCGTATCTGACATGGTTTTTTGGTTTTATCAATTCTTTTGATAACCCATCCAATAGCTCCTGGGTTAAAAGTGTATACTGGTAGTCCTCTAATTGTTTTGAGCGTTTTCATATAACACAACGTGAGTGCATGCACTTGGTCTGTTTTAGATGAGGCTATGGTAATCCAGATTTGATAGTAATATTAGAGAGATATATCAAAATATCTTCAAGGCCAGTGCTCAATTCCTGATGGCTATGAAAAAAACTGTTTTACCAAAGGCTTTTGTATTTCGTGATGGAAAAAGGGATGTGAATTTGGAATTTTGAAAAAACCGACAAGCACTAAACATAATGGTAGTGGAATTTTGAGGTATTTTTTGACTTACAGAAAGCATTTTAACAAATCAAACTTGGATCGGCTTGCGTACTTCGAAAATGAATATAAACTTCGCGACTGATTTGGTGACGTGAATTAAAATGATATTATTTCGGAAAGACGACCGATTCATTCACTTTATACTAAGTTTGATTATGGATTAATTGCATTTGACATTTTACAACCAACCAAATCTTTATCTACTGCCTTTCAAGTTACAGTACTGCGATCCACTGCCGATGCACTTGTGCTATGAATGAAATAATACGCTGCCATATGCGTTGTTCATTATCAAATCTAGGTTCCTATAGTTACACACATCCGGAAAATTACCTCTGGTAACATTACATGAAATTGGCACACATGAATCTGGTAGAGTAAAAGAAGCAACAGATGATGAATCTTTAAAAAAGGCACATAACTAAAGAAAAAAATTTTATGAAGACTTCTTTTGGTAACCTCATTCTGGCAAGTTGTGTCCAAAAATTCTTGAATTTACACCACTGGCTAAAACATCGATTTACCAATAACCTGTAACCTGATGTAATTTACATGGATTAAAGTACGGCTTTCAATTCTTAACTATTTTTAACAAAATTGGTCCAATCTTATCAAACAGGGTGATTGAAGCACTTTTAAATAGTTACTTATCTGAACCATTAAGTGTTACATCCGGCGTACCCCAAGGCAGTCACCTTGGACTTATCATATTCACAATTTTTACTACCGATGTGCCCAATGTAATGAAAACATCAAATCTTCAGAGTGACACAATAAAATTGTTGATTGGTGTTCCGTAAACAATTTAAAATTGAACCTTGAGAGGTGCAAAGTAATGAGCTTTACGTAAACAGAAAGCATCAACGACTTCGATTATATACGAAACTTTTGTCTTGACCGCGTTGAAGTCTTCAACGATCTAGGAACATATATAGAGATAGAAAGCTTACCCTTAATGCGTACATTGAATTAATCATAAGCAAAGCGAAGTCATTCAATTCCGTGATCCATACACCACAAAAAGCCTTTACATATCATTCGTACGCATGACCCTGAAATATGGTGCGAATATTTGGAATCCTCAATACTTTTGCTGAGAAAGTTGACTCGGCCCAACAGTATTTTTTTATTTTTGCCTTAAGAAGTATAAAAAGGGGGCAACGCTATGTGCTCCTATCATATGAGAGCAGGTTGCTACTCATATTCCTTTGTTTGTTTTTAAACTTTGAAATGGAAAATGGACAGCTTTCTCCAACTTGGAAGCATGCTTCTCACTGTACCTAATAGAAGCACTAAGCATTATCTTCCTATCCACATGTCGAGAAACTATATGGCTTTCGATCCTCTCAGGGTCTTATGCAGGATTTTCAATGAACACATTCATAATTTTAATTCTTCAATGGCAACCGGTGAGTGTCTCCTCAATGTAATTAAGATTAATGAATTCCCCTCTTTTTTCTTATCTGTTATGTTCGACTAATAATATTAAAATTAATCCTAAACGACTATTCAGGTTTAAATATAAAATATAAATAAATACAAAAGACAATAAACACAAATGAATCGTCCGAGAGCCACCTCTCTCATTCACGAAGTGGAATCCTTTAAGACTGATTTATTCCTGAAGAACTGATACGCTAAACTGTCTCTTTTACCAACAAAGAGCACATACTTTCGCTTAGAAACTATAAATGGTGCCTCACTGGTAGACTTTTGAGAAAACATCGTAAGGCCTGATGGTGAATCTTATTAATTATAATTAATTATTGAAGTAGCATAAAAGTCTTTGTGTTTACAAAGAAGAGCAAGGAAATGTGATCCCTAACTATTGTCGAATAACAGCCAAAAATAATTTGCAAATAATAAATAAAACACTTCCGGACGGACCATATGATTTGCTTAAAAACTCAAAATTTACATCATCGAACATTGATCATGTATTCGGATGCCTTGAAAAGATTAAATGAATACTTTTCACCGCTTCCAAATTCTTGCGTTTACTTAAAACCAGCATAACAATCATTTTCAAAATGATTTTATAACAAATAATCGGTGAAAGTATGTTCAGCATGGAGAGTTTCATTCGATAAATTTTGTTCGTCTCATGACCGTTTTCTTAACCTCATTTTTACGAAATACTCCAAATACTGAATTTTCGAGGTAAACCAAAAACTTGTTAAATTATCGTCATCATACACTAACAGTCGCGTAGACAAACAAACGAAGAGAGGGATAAATAAACATACAGACATTCGAAAACAACTGCATCATTAACGTTTGCACTGCAATGAGTCATCCGGCAAACAAAATGTATATCCATATAATTTTGGATTGAAGATACAACCAGTATGGTACCGGGTATGAACGTTTATTGAAGGGTTTATGCCCTTTGACACACAAAAATCTTTAGAGGCAATAATATTTAGTAGTTTCAAATATGATGATAGTCAGATGACATCCCAAAGTATGCCAACTGCAACTATCTAGCTGAAAGGAGGGTGTTATGTCAAATTACTCCTAAAATCGAATTGTCGTCCATGAAAGCGGTAAGTAATAATAGGTATGTTTCGAGTATATTCAGTGGTGCCAAAGTATAAATATTTTTTCATAATCAACAATTAATACCGCCTAAACTGGAAATACCATCCAACTCCATTAACTATTTGTAATCGGCACTTTTTTAACTGAAACAAAGTTATTGAAAATTTTTAATTAGAATAAGGTTGATATTGTAAATTCGTGGAGTGCATCATGGAATGGAACACATTCAGTCCAAAAGGTCCTTTAATATTTTCAAGGGAATTACGCTGTCGACCTTAAAAGATTATTTCAATCTTACTTATTCACAATGTCATTTGCGATCTATTGAGATCTACCAAAATATATACCGATATGATCAGCATCACCACAGGTATTGACGTAGCCATGTCCGTACGTCCATCCTTAGAAATAACCAGAAAGAAAAACTTGAGTTAGATTAAAGATATTTGACCAACATTTTCAATGGAAAAATTTTGAATGGATGTTTGTATTTTGATAAAATCAAATTATCTAACAAAAATGTGCTTCATTCGATGAAAATCTGAGGTTCCTCCGGAACACCTGTTAATTCTAAGAATAATGTTTTAATTAATCAGAAAAACATTTTTTTTGATTTCCAGCTAAACCCTTTGATACTTGCACTTCTCTGTGCTTAATAATTTGGAAAGGACGTGTAGCACTGTCAGACTATCAGTTTGTTTATGTGTATGTCTCTCTGCATGTATATTTATCTGTGTAAGGCTACGCACCAAGTCCGAAGATACTTACATAAACATTATGTTCTAACAATTATTTTGAGCTTCTGCACTAAGCAACTCTGAGGATCATTTGCTCCGAATATCTAAGCTTTTTTTTCACTGACAAGGAATGTTGAATGGGTTCCGTACATAAGGGGAGATTAGGGTTCTGCATTACTATCAGACATCATTCTAAAGTAGTCCTTTGCATTTTCGAATAGATTACAGTACTCAGGAAAGAAAGCCACACGCCGAAGGATAAAGATAAATATGAATATATGGCATATAGACAACCCATTGATAAATGAATATAGGATATAAGGGAGAACCATTAAGACCGTTATAAAAAACAATAGTTAGTAATAAAATAAAGCAAATAAATAGAATTCCCAATTAAATTTCTACAAACGAAATGTATGTCGTCCGAAATGCATGTCGTCTTCAGGTGGATAGTTTGATTTAGAAACTTTGTGCAAAAATTTTAACAGAATGTTAAATTTAAAATATTTTATTTTAATGCAAATTCAATCAATATAATGGAAGAGAATAATAAAACAGTCTTGATGTTAATAGAAGTACATATGACCAGATTTCTTCGTACTTTAAAATGTAAGTAGCGAAGACGTTGATCCGTCTTGTAGCAACTGCCTTGTCGAACAATGGATATGCCTATTGTCTCGTTTAGGCATTTAACATTTAAAATATCTGAAAAACAAACTTTAAAAATTTGTAAATACCAAATAAGAAAAAAATTTTGACTGCTTCTAAAACCGTGCAACATTAATTTGTGAATCAGAATATCAGCTCATTTTGAGAGTATTGGTTCATACGAAAAGATGAAAGTACCAAATACTTTCAACAAGCATATTAAAGAATTTCAAGATTTGTTCACAAATTTAACTCAGTATTGTAAACACATTTTGCAAACAGTTTTTTGATGCTCTGTGTAAATATATATACAAAGTTTTGACAAAATCATCAGCACTTGTCAACATGAGGCATTAGACAAAAGAGCCGCTATATTTGCATCCATTTGACTTTTTCGATGTAGTCGAAATTTCACACAAGAGATTACGCTTAATGTTCCGCTTGGAGATATTGCAGCAATTTCTTCGTACGACTTTCTATTTAAAATTCGATAATGCATTAGAGAATTTGAGGGAATTTGACCAACAAAGGCTCTACCTTCTCCTGCATCCGGTCTTGTGTGCACTGGGTTAAGGTGACCACAATTAGAATTGCATGCATTCAAGCATTTTTGAAATGAATGGATCTACTTTCATTAAAAGTTGCATAACAATCTGCATGATCGAGTCTATTCTGCATTCCGCTTCCGTTAAAATTCCGGATTACAAATTAGTCACATTCCTTACAGTATTATTGCCGACAATCAGTATAATTAAATTGAACAAAAAGGAACAGATGTAATGTGTTGGTAACGGGATAAAGTTGATTAGGGCAGTTCCAATTGCTAAGTTGTTTGAGCTGATGTCTTTCCACAGCGTCTCGGCTCCAACTGACTGCCAATGCTCAGTGGCGGTGCGAGATCATTCAATTTTGAACTTTGTCCTTCGAACAGGATGTCTCGTAGTTTATCTCCAAAAAACAGCAAACAATAGCAATTCATCATTCCACAATGAAATGAAAAGCCACCATATTTAAATAAATAACAGTGAACTACAACTATATAAGGCAGGTGCAAATAATTTTAATAAACATTTTTTTTGATTTGCTAGTGAAACTAGTCTTTGTTAGAATTTTTACAGGTGATTCGATTTTTATCATAAAAATTGTTTAAAAATGCGTCTTAAGTCATTTTATGCCACTGCAGTTACGAACGCTGCAAGGAACATATCGTCTATTCTTTTGCACTTAATATTCCGCACAAGAAAATATACCTTTCGTTTCGAGCACAAAGAATTTTCAGAATCTATTTAACACATAAAATGAATAGGATAAAACTTTTTAAAGTACTTATGCGTCTGCCAATGGCATTTACCAAAAAAACTCAATTTCGATATTAGTATTTTATATTTGTTAATTACTTTATCTATTGAAAATAACAACTTTATACATAAAGAAATTAAAAATTAATTGCTCATTCTGTTGCGGTATTAATAACTTTACATTTTTTACTGCTGGCAGCTCTGTGACGTTATTGAATTTTTACCAAATGTTATTTTTCGAAGATAGATGAAATAGTCGGTTAAAAGGACTACACAATACCAAATTTCAGTAACTTCCAATGAGAACGCGTATTTCTTTCGCGAAAGCGGGAGTGAACGTTCTATGATAGGTACCCGAAGAACCAACTTATGATGATCTCTAACTTGACCTAACTTTATACAAAATATGTTCCGAAACAAAATTTCAGTAATCTATCTCAAAAACTACTTGATATATCGAGTTCAACAAGGGCAGGAAATGGGTCAATCGATTTTTTTGTATTCTATCTATATTATCTATCTCCTCAAGAACATAAAGTCGGAAAAAATTATTTCTATGAATTAGATACTTTGCCTAAACCCATCATTCTTCCAGTCTATGGACTCATGGAAGTACAAATAATTGTCAAGGATTGAGAAAATTCTGAATGGGACTTATTCTAAGTTGCAATATATTACTTTTGAATAACATAAAGGGTATATTGATCATGATTATCAAATAATTTTTGTAAATGGCTACTTCGTGTTGAGTTGTCAGTTTGATATCGTTTTACCGAAGAACAATTATTCAGTTACTTTATGTTTATCCCATTTGCTGTCTTACATCCAAAGATCGCTTTGCCAAAGATAATAAGACAAAGTTGGTTATACATTACAGTCCATTTGTCTTATGTCGAAGTGCAAGAGGGTAACATAGTAACCACCAAACCGCTTTGGCAAGAATCCGTACTTATTCATTTCTACTAGCATATTTGAATAGTAATACATACGTTGGTTAGTTTTCAATTGAACAATACAGAAGGGTCAAGTTCGTCGTTGGCTTTAACGAGGACCACATGAAAATGTCAACGTAGTGATGGATCCCTTTTTCCCACTTGGAATTCCTAGGGTTTTTCAGTGGTCCTTGCTTTGATAATAGAATTTCCGTTTCCGTTGTCTGGCTGATCTATTTAAAATTGGGTGATCTTGGGCTTCCGCTTGCAAATTAAACTATACTATTACATCGTAGTCAGAGCCTAGTCATTTTAATATTTGACAAATCTTATGACAACATATATATCTGCCAAATCTTATACCACTTATATATGTGATGATCAAAAACATTGTGAGCAGCACTAGTGACAGTGTTCGGCTTTACAGAAAAGGATCCCAAAAAAGAGACAGAGATCTAGTAAAAATATCAACATAGATCGTTTTTAAACCACAATATTCGAAGCTTGTTCGAATCAGTAGATTGGGATTGGTGAGATACTGACTACGAAGATCGTTGTGACTGCCATAATAGGGTGACCAATTAGAAGATTAAGTAAAATATAATCGTGGATCTTCTAAATAACTGAATCTTATAATCAACTCGTCGAAATTTGTAAAGCAATCACTGTTTAATAATCACACCAAAAATTTTAATTCTTTAAAATGGTTACGTATAAGATGTTCATATAATGTTAGTTTTCAAGACATAATTTAAATGAACTTCAGAGCAACGACTTTACGATTCAATTTGATATAAAAGTTTAGCGAGCTTACCATCAAACACTATCAATTCTAATCAAATTCATATATTGTGCCTATTTAAATCTAAGAAGCAACAACAAATATATTTATGTGCGCGCTTATTTTTTAATTGTAGTTACTCTTCATTGTTTTGCAGAAATACTGACAGGTTGGGATTTTCACGTTTCAATATGGCTGGTTTTTGTCTGGTGATTGCTCGTTTAATTCAAGTACAACTCATTTACTCGGGAAATTCCTTTGCACATAATGTTTGAAAAATGAAAATTATATGTGTACATTTTAGAACTTTGAATTTAATTCTAACATTTTTGAATTAGAAAGTCTTTCCTCGACTTAACTTTTTGCTTTAGTTGTAATAACAGCGTCCCCGGCGATTCATCTTTATAGGTTTTTATATCTAAACTAAACTTAAACTTATAAATAAATGACCTTAACTAGTTAATAAACAACTTTAACTAGTTAATAAATAGCCTTAACTTATAAATTCATAACTAACTATATTAAACATAGTTAGCATAAACTAAATTTATGTGGCTTTTATTAAGATTGATTACCCTCTGTGGATTTTGTCAATTTGAACTCATAAAAATTAAACTGGTAACTGTTTGTATTATCTTAAATAATGTTTTCGTTAGTTACTGGACGATAGTTTTGTAATGAAGTTATGGATTAGAACCATTATATATCTTTTGAGCGGTAGGATATTGTTGCTCTATAGACTGTTATATTTGAATATCGTCTATTGTGTATTTGGATGTTTTTGTTGATGCATGACCTTAAAATCTTCCGTTCGAATACTTGTATGTTGATAGCAATTAAACTGTGAATATCAAATTCAGATGGCATATGTAATTATTGGTCTTATTGCACCTTTAAATATTATTGCTAAGGTAGCTGCTTTAAAGAACGGAAGCTAATTGTCTGAAACGTATCTCTGCTTTTCTCTAAAATACTTTAGTATGACTATTGAATTTAAATAAGTTGCTTGTTTTTTACTCCCAATTATTTAAGGTTTTTTTTTTTTTTTGATATTTTATTCGATAGCCATTTAATTGTAGTGAGCGGGATTTGGCATTTTTTAATGCATATTGTTTGCCTTTTATGTAAGAATTTCTAATGCAAATGAGTTGTGTGATTGATCTGTGTTTGAAAAACTGTACACAAAACGAAACAGTACTGTGCTCCACTTGAAAAGGAAAGCGTTTTTTATTGTCGTATTTCTTTGACGCTTTGACAGAAAATTAATTTTCACTCCTTATTTATTTATATTATATATATATATATATATCATTTGGTATATAATATAA
>JXOS01017031.1:0-10378 GCA_001015075.1 Cirrula hians
TCTCTCTCTCTCTCTCTCTATGTGGGTTCTCATTTCGTTAGATCATTCATTATAATGACGGTTAAAGCTCCTGTGACTATGTTATACCAAGAAATCTATAGTCCCAATATCCAGTATTAAATTTATGCAATGGACGCCATGAATCGAAGGAAACCTTGAAAATTTTAGTCAACCCTAGTATATAATCATATTGAACAAACAGGTTATTTTCAAGGTCTATTAACACCGACTACTATTCCCTAGTCACCTATCTTTAAAATACCAAGTCTTTATTCTTATTATTCAAGATCATTTATTTTTTTCTGTTTTACAGTTAAAATTTATTCGGTTCTGACAAGAACAGGTATTTTTGAAGCCAGATCCACAACTTCCCGGAAATACTCGGTCGCTATTTAATCACTTCAGCAGAATTTATAACAATCAGTTCTAATATCAAAACTAATAAATAAATTAAAAGTTTTCCTACTTCGGGGCGTGGGGCTGTTCTGAACGTACCAAAAATGTAGGATATCATGGCAACAACCTTAAAAATGCTACCAAGAACTTCCTATGAAACACATGGCATTTCTATGCAGTACAGAGCTAACGGAAATAAAACGGGTATAGGTCGTACCCTTAGACCAAAGCTAGATCGTTTTCACACAGTGTCGCTATTATGATAACGTTCAGTTTCAATAAAAAACCAACTTTTGTCTTAGTTTTATTGAATTCGCTGTTAATTTACTTGAAACCCAATTTCACTAGGTCAATGAGAACTCGAGTTATCGAGCTGGCAGAAAGACGGACATCAGTATCAGGCCTTATTTGTTGATTCTAGGCATATGCCTCCGAGAAAAATTTAGTCGGAAATGGTTATTGGTATGCATTACATACTTTGCACAAACCCATAAACCTCAGTCTATTACTGATAGGTATAATAATAAGGCTAAATACAGATGTCCGTCTATTTGTGAGCAAGATAAATTGACAAATTTTTGAGATGTGTAGTACCGAAATTCGGTATGCGAACATATTATGTAGAAAGCTCGATCGATTTCGCTAACGGGCCAAATCCGTTCATAATTTCAGGAACCTTGCATAGACCATTTTCTCCCGATTTCACTATAATCGGCATAAAAGCGAGGTATTTCATCGCATTGTACTGAAAGTTGGAATGGAAACATTTTTTTATTAATGCCATAACATTGCACAATTTAAGCAAAACCAGTTTATAACTTCGAGTACCTCGTACAGAATGTTTCCTACCGACTTCACGGAAGATACATTAAAGGCCACGTTTTTCATCGCATGCTTCTGAAAATTTGAACTTAGACATTTGTACGATATTGTCATATTTTCCTACGATATCAGCAAAATCAGTCGAATATTGTCGATACTTCGCATAGGAGTTTTAACCCTGAATTTATTAAATTGAATAAATACCAGTTGTTTCATCGGAAGTTATTCAAATTTGGTATTCTGATGGGTATTATGCTGTCGGTGTTTACCGACTATTACTCCTATCTTGTTAAATTGTATGAAAATGAACATTTAGTCAAATATAATTTTTTCTATGGATTACAAATTTTTTTAAAGAGTGGTCCTTATATAAACGTAAACTAAATCACCAATTTTCTAATTATACACGTCGCATATGAAATTGGTCACTGAATTCGATATAGCGATGTCCGTCTGTTCCTAATGTATGGAAAAATGTTAGATCTAAGTTCGAACTTGGACCCGATCTGACTAATATTTCGGGTACCTCCAGTACACGTTTTTATTTCAAATTGTGCCCGTATGTGGCTTGTGCATCCTTCAGAGTTTATATTTTGTAATTAGATTAATCATCATAGCATCTAAGCGTGTTCCAAATGGCGATGATTGCATGAAAATTGAAGGTACACCCAGTACACCTATATGGTCCGAAAAGAGGTTTTTAAGCAAAATGAGCCACAATCATCAAGTAAACTCAACCAAGTTCCATTTTTGAGTGATTATAAATACGAATAATATGTTTACTCAAAATTGGAAAGTTTGGATGAAAATCAGGGGTACCTCCATATATGTGTACATGTGGTCCGAAAAGAGATTTTGAGGCAAATTTTTCCAGAAAAATTAATGAAATTCCACGAATTTTTATTATAATCACAAATGGCTTCTATATATGCTAAAGCAATTAAGAAATTACTTTCGATGACATTTGTGGATAAAAAAACATTAAAATCGATTTTGCGTCAAAATAGTTATGTTTATCATGTATAAAAATATAATGTTGTACCATATTTGGTATCAAACGTATGGGTTCTTCTGAACTTTATCTTATCTCAGCAATGTTTAAGCACATTAATTTGTTATCCCAATTTAGCTGTATACGTATTTCTAGCTAATTTTGAAACCCTTAAGTTCTTCCTCATTGATGTACTGGTGGTTGTCGAAATTTTGGTCGTATCAGCGCCTTTAGATTGTCCTGACGGTCGGACAGTCATAATTATATTGATTTTAATGATGAGACAGTATATTGGTAAAAATTATGATTGGTTTCCAATTACTTGTAATATATAACAATAAACAATATAAAACAATAAAAGGTTCTCAATTGAAATTGCCCGCAACGTTCCATGTATGCCGCGCAGTGAGTTGTCCAATTGGGCGGATTTCCAGATAATAATTCACCAGAAAGTTTTTCGTTCCAAAAATCACGCACCAATGCATATTTTGGAAAACTCCAAGCATGGAACGGGCCAAATCGATTCATAATTGTGAAATTCACCCATACGTCTTTTAATTCCGATATCAGGCTAATTATTAAAAAAGCCTGGTGTTGTATTACATGCTACTGAAATTTTGTATGAAAGGATTTGTGCGTCATTACCATAACCTTGGGAAATTTGATCAAACCCGGTACTTAATATCGGGTACCTCTCATAAAAGTTTTATGCCCGAGTTCACTTCAATGAGTACAATGACCTTCTGTTTTACACCAAATCACTGATATTTAATGCTACTACATTTAGTTCTTTCATTTACTATGATATTCTATATTTTTGCAAAAAATCAGTCGATAATGTCGGACATCTCCCATAGGCTGGTTATTCCCGATTCTAGATTTATTGCGATAGAAGCTAGTAATGTCAAGGGATGTAACTGAAATTTAGTATTGCAGCATTGTTTTCATATTTCTATGATGCTCTTTATTTTGAAGAAAATCAGTGAATAGCATGAGATATCTGCTATTGACGTTTAACCCTCAATTTCACTGAAATCGAAATAAAAGCCAATGATTTTATCTCCATTTTACAGATATTTAATTCTCCCCCAAAAAATAATGTTGTGCATTATATGTTTATACATATATATATATATATATATATATATGCTATTATTAGCATATAAAAAAAAATCTGAATTAAACTTTTGGTCTAAAAGAACAATTCATACAAGCATGAAATGACTGATGGGTATTATGTAGTCGGTTGTGACCGACTGTTACATTTTTCCTTTTCCTTGTTCGTTCACAAGCATGAATTCACATGTTAAAGCTCGTAATTCCATATGGTTTATCCAATCCTGGGAATTCGGAATTCTACAATTCTGGGATTCAGGAAATTTTCGGGATTTCATATAATTATTCTATTAATTTTTTATACACGTTTCCAATGAAATTGTCAAATACGTTTGTTTTGGTCATACGTTTGTAACACCTAGAACGAGCGATCGAACACCTAACAAAATGTATACCGATATGATCAGCATCACAATAGAATTCGATATTGGGATGTCCGTTCGTCCGTCTGTCTGTCGGTCCGTCATCTAATTCTAGAGAGAACGCGTTGTGCTAGAATTACCAAATTTGGCACACATAATGTATGAAAAAATATTAGATCTAAGTACGAACTTGGACCTGATGCGACTAATATTTCGGGTACACCCAGCTTCTGCATCCTTCAGAGTTGATACTTGGCAATTTTGTAATTAAATTACTTATCATAGCGTCTAAGCGTGTTCCAAAAATTATACATGATTGCATGAACATCGAAGGTACACCCAGTATACATGTGTGGTCCCAAAAGAGGGTGTTAAGCAAGAAAAGACAGAAAAAATAATAAAATTCAACGAATTTTTTTTTTAGTGATCATAATTATTATCAGTGCTTGTACCAAAAATCAAAATGATTGGATGAAAATCAGAGGTACCTCCATTGCAACTATATGGTCCGTGAAGAGGTACCTCCAGTGCAACTATGTGGTCCGACAAGAGGGTTGAAAGCAAATTTTGCCTGAAAAATTTGTGAAATTCAACGAAATTATTATTATTGAGTGATTATAAATTTTATTGGAGCGTGAACCAAAAAGGAACATTTTGGATTAACATAAGAGATAACTCCAACTTCATTATTGTGACTTCTCTGGACTTAACAATTTCGGAGGGATGTGTATCTTACTTTCGCCCATAGTCAACGGTAATTCCGTGACTTGTTTTCATCTATGAATTATAATAAAGCAATACAAAAAAAAAGTATATGATAATAGCCGGATTAAACCTCGACCACCGCTGTATACAATTTTCTTGGGTCCAAGCTATTTCCTCTTGTGATTTTTTATTAGTCGATATCTCGGTACGGCATGCTCTTATTTTAGTTCTTTGTTTTCAGTTTCATAAGATTCCAATATATACTTATTATATATTAATGCTTTACATCCTCTTCAGCATTTGAATAATCAGAAATATTTTAAAGTTGATTCTTAGAAAGTCTCAAACTTAAGTACTGCAAAGTTTATAAGCTTTTTTCAGACATGTGCTAATTGATTATATTACATATTTAATAAGTTATAAATTTTATTTAAGAAGAAGCCGTTGGCGACGGTATCTGCAGAGCATAAACTGTTCTTCTGTGTTATGACAATCATATCTCTGTTCTTTCAACTTTACATACATTTCTTAAAAATTGTTTTGAAATAAGCCGAACCATATTGTATTCGCAATATGGTATGTTACCAAGTTCCAAGTCTTAAATTAAATAAAGCTCAACTATCAAATATCAAATAACATTCTTTTTAAGATTTTCATCCAAAGTAGATCAAAGTATTTGTTGTTTCCCTAACGTAATGAAATTTTTGATGAATAGATCTTGATGTCTATTTCATTACCATTCATTGGATTGTGTCAGCATAGCTATCAGTTTCACTAAATAATATTTTATAATATCAACTCTATTTTTGTGTAAGAACTTCACAATCCCTAACTGAATGTTACATACAGAAACTAGTCCAGGCACTTTCCTTATTAAATAACTATTTTTCATATTATTTCGCAAAGCTTGAGCTCATAAATGGTTGACAACAGTATATAATTAATCAATGAATTGCTAAGTTGCTATACAAATTTATTTATGGGATATCTTTATATTATACATGAAATTATATTCTTTCATCAATTGAATTGGCACATTAAGAAAATTTATATATTTGGAGAACTAAGCAGTTTGAATTGAATAGCTTACTGTATATCATGGATCTGAAAACAAAGCACTCTACGAGTTTACTAATTTTCTCTGTTTAAGTAATATTCTACTTGTTAAGAGAAATTTGTAAAGCTTAGCCATTGTTGGTTTTTCTATTACTAGAAATTGCGTTAACCTCAAGATTGTTGTTGCGATTTGTCTAATAGAATTGAGTACAACACTTAAATAAATAAATAGCAAGTTATAGAAAAAATTGTGAATGGGAAAATTCGAAATCTGATAGAAATAGTTATTAGAAAAAAAAAAACAACTTCGATCAAGACTCGAACTGATGACTCTGCTAGCTAACATTCTAACCACTGCCTTGTTGGCGTTCAGTTGATTAACAGCTTACAACTCTCATGCAATGATTACAACTGCTTTGCTTCCTCTTATATTTTTTAAACCTTTTATTAACAGTTGCTCTTTTTAAATTTGTTGAGAATGCCGTAAAGTTGTAAATCAAACTTTCTTCATGATTTGTCTTCCGCCTTACCCCTCTTCATATTCTATATTTAAGTATAAAAAAAGTGAATCCCTAAAATTCTAGGATCTTTGAAATAATCCCTCGACAATAAACTCCAAGCCCTTGTATATGTGTAGTAATACATAAAAAACTAGTTTAGTTGAGGTTATTGGACTACTACTGTGTTCAAAATGTAATGTAATTTGTTATAAAATGAAAAATCTATTTATTCATACAAATCAACTTCATCCCCTTCGAAATGTTCCCGTCTAAAACAATACACTAATGCCAGCGCATGTATCATTCCGCGAAGCATGCAAAAAAGTCGTTTCCCGTTATATCTTTCAAAGCGCGCAGCGATTCACGTTGAATCTCTAGAAAGATTCAAAGCGGTGTCCCCTGAGCAGCCTTTTGAGTTTGGAAAATAGCCAAAAGTCACATAAAGCTTAGTCAGATGAATAAGGCGGATCCGGAACGATATGAGTGGAATTTGTGGCGAAAAACTCATGAATTATCAACGCCGTATGATGGCGTATTATCGTGATGCAAAAGTCTTCTTCTTCTTGGGAAAAGTTTCACGCAAAAGGATGCATACAACTCAAATAATATTGATCATTTGTCGGAGAAAACTCTCAACATAATCTTGAATTTTTAGCGGCTTGGGCGAGATTTTTTTGGTCGTGCTTCGGCTTTAGCACGATATTCACCTGATTGGTCGGTAGTTTCTAGGTAATAAGCATAGACCCAAATCTCATCTCCCGTAATAATTAAATAAATGATTAAATTAATCATCTGTAATATGTTTGATCACAATAACAAAATAAAAAATTATTAAAAGTTCTAATAATATATAGATCATCGCGGGTTCAGATATAGCGTAATGATAATTGTCGGGCTAAATGGCTCATCGAGCTAACGCGCATGCTTTGATTAATTTTTTAGCACATACCTTCTTTTAAATGTCATGAGTACCTCTGCCATCTTTGATTCCCATAAAAATTGGTAAATATTGTTGTTATTCTTAAAACCTTAATATTATAAACGTAAGAATTCAAAGTAATTCCAGCAATAATTAATAATCTCCGCTTAACACAGTATGTCCTAGTTGGCATTCCCGAATCATTTTATTGCGCTCATTCAGCAGCTTTTATTCATTGAATGAACTGACGCTTTGCCGCTACAAATGAATAGAAATTTTTATTTACTATTTGAATTGTTTGCTTTCCACATAATCTTAAATCACAAATCGTTATTGTTTGCATGATCAACAATTGCGGCATGTGTACTTCTCAAATATTTATTGCCTATACATTTATTTAATTCTGATTTTTAATTTTTTGCTGTTTCTGTTTATTTGATTTTGTATTATTTATTTATTTTTTTTGTTCTTTATTAGTTTCTTATCTTTTTTGGAATTTATTTTCTCAAGCAATTATTGTGTTTCGCTTGAATACGTGCTGCATGACATATGAGCGCACGTCTGTTTCTCTGTGTGTGAGTGTAATTAAAATGATATTTGCTTGCAAATTCTGCTGACGTCCGTATGCGAATCGATGCAGCGCGTACTTTAATTTAAAGTCCACAGTAAATCTTACGTAATTTGCCAATCTTTTCAGCACATAGGTTACGGTTAAAAATAATAAATTATCGCACAACGCAGAAAAAAGCAACTGACATTCGAAAATTTAAAAAACAGTGGACACAATATAGACCGAACTTATTAAACTAGAATTTCCTAATAACGTAATTAAAACAGCAACCTCTTTCCTTCAAGTAAAGAATTTCTAGTCACAAATAGAAAATCAACATCAAACAAAATATTCAATATTGAAAACGGATTACCATAAGAATATATAACAACTCCGTTGCTATTCATTGTATACACAGCAGACCTGCACATCCAAATTCCACACTCAATAGCATTTGCAGATGCCGTGATTATATACAACACATAGTACGGTTAAAAATCAACTTCGAAATCAACTTAAAATCATACTGAATTACTGCGCTGACTAGAAGTAAAAAAGAGGTAGTATCAATTTACAAAAAAAAATGGAAAAATTTCGAACTTAAGGGACCCAACCACGAACACCTATCGAATGATACAAAGCTTAAATATCTCAGTATAATTCTAGATAAAATCATATAAGAAAAGCCTATAAAGCATTATTGTCACTAAAAACATTATTCTATTCTATTATTCTTGTGTTTGAATACGAAAAGACGTAAAAATCCTATGCTATCAGCTATCGTTAGACCAGCAACCTCTTATGGCTGTCCCATAAAGTGGAACATACGAATTTCAACTATGCATAATACAACAGTACTTGAAAAATAATGTTATATAGCATGTTCTCAAATACAGGGTCCAATTATAAACTTTATAAATCAAAAAAATATGTTACACATCATAAATTTAATAAGAAATCACTTTGCCAGATCTGTGAGAATTGCAAACAATGTTTTGATTTTGGGTCCTTGCTTCCCAAACTATTTTAAGAATACGCTAAAATCGGGATAGTGACCTCCAGAAGCATTTTGTACCAACACAACGAAAGATTATTAACTGATCAAATTCAAATACCAATTCTTGTATTAGATCTAAAAATGGTATATTCAAGTAATAACCCGAGAATTATATTTTTTTTCTATTAATTTTTTATACACGTCGCCAATCAAAGTATCAAAGTATATTAGTTTTGGTGATAGGTTTGTAACACCTAGAACGATTGACCGGAGACCTATCAAAATATATACCGATTTGATCAACAGCAACAAAAAATCCGTTATACCGATGTCCGTCCTGCAATAATCAAATTCTAGAGAGAACGGGTTGGGCTAGAATTTCCAAATTCGTCACACATAACCTATGGAAAAATTTAAGATCTAAGGTAGACCTTGGACCCGATCCAACGCATATTCCAGGCATCCCCAGTAAACATCTTTATTGCAAATTAAGGCCTTACAGCAACTGCGGATTTAGGATATCATATTTTGCAATGCAATTAGATTAATTATCATAGCATCTTTTCCATAGCATCTTATGTTCCAGAAATGGAGAAATGGTATTTAAAGCACACCCCTGTGGTCCGAAAAGAGGATTTCAAGCAAAATTAGCCACACTCATTAGTCCAATTCCACAAAATTTCATTTTGAGGGATCTTAATTATCAATGGGTGTACCAAAAATCAACATGATTGCATGAAAATCAGAGGTATATCCAATACACCCATGTGGTCCGAAAAGATGGTTCAGTGCAAATACAGCAAGGAACTTTGACAAATTTCAACGGAACTTCATTATTGAATGGACAATGTATAATTAATGTTTGGTGCAAAAATGAGCTTGTTTCAACACCTTTTAATTCCTAAGCCGATTGTTACTTTTTATTTATTTTGTTTTTGTTCTATTTCTTATTTTTATGTATTTTTCTCATTTAAATATAAGGTTTATTTGAAAGGAATCCATTATTTTGTATGAAATTTAAATGTTTTTTTAGTATATAGAGAATGATCCGTTCTAAGTCATATATGCGCCATTTTGTGCCATAACTTTCTGCTATTTTGAAGGTAATTTCATTATACCTCTCTCATAGAAACCTTGGTCTTTATAGTCAAAAAACTGAAGGAATCAAGATTTTGTAGGCCTCTCTTGAAGTGAATTTTTCACCAGCGAAATTGTTCGCCATAGACAGGAACAGGTAGTAATCACTTGGTGCTAAGTCAGGACTTTATAGTGGATAAAAACATCCCAACCAAACTAGTTGGAGCTTCGCAACTAGTAAGTAACGTATGTTGTCTAGCTTTTTCCTGATGACAAATGAAGTTCTATTGGCCACTTCTGAGCGATTGTTTCGTTCAGACGGTCTAATTGTTGACAGTTCAAGATCGAATTAAGAGTTTGGCAGTAAGGAAGTAGCTCATAGTAGAAGATTCACAGATAGAAATTCGGTCCATGAGATTTTTTTGTGTTAACTGGTGTTGCACCGACACATCGAGTTTCTTTGCGTATACGGCCNTTGTGTTAACTGGTGTTGCACCGACACATCGAGTTTCTTTGCGTATACGGCCTTATGCAAATGGTTCCAAACAGTTTTTTTTTTTTGCAATGTTCAGCTCCTGTGCAATCGAAACATTGCTAAGGTGACGGTCGGTTTTAACGATTTCCATAATTTTATCAGCATTTTCGTCAATTGGCCTTCTGGAGCGTGGTTCATCCTTAATCTCAAAATTACCGCAATGGAATGGACGAAACCGATATTGCGCATGGCTGGCTGTTAGAGCATCAAGACCATAAACAGTATTTCTATTTTCAGCCACCTGATCTTTGCAATTTCGCTTTCATCGAACAAAATTTATAAAATGTAGCGTATTATTTCATTGCAACGGTTCATCTTTGACACATTCCCAAACGAAACTGAAGCAATCAAA
>JXOS01017050.1:0-10590 GCA_001015075.1 Cirrula hians
GAATCGATCTCATTTGTATCTACTTAAAGATGAGAAATCGTTGACTTTGTTTAATGTTTACTGGAAGTACTGCTAATAAATCTGTAGTTATGCCTTTTGTGGGAGTATTCTTAGTTGTTTTAATACCCATTTTTTACTGAAATTTATTCAAAAATACAAACATTTACAAGTACAAAAGTTCAATTTTAAGAAGATAGGTGTACTAAATCGAAAATCTGAAAAAGTCTATCCTTAGTTCTAGTTTTCGCTTACGAAGAGACGCACGTACAAGGCAAGACCATTACCAATGGTAAAACGGAATATATCACTGTATAACTTGAGAGATGGCCTTTCACATGTTGTGGGTTCTAAACGCAACATCATAACTAATAAACATTATGACAATTACATTAATTCAATTCCTAAGGCAATGATAGTCATACTTGTATATGTCTTAAAAGCTCTGCCACCATTTTTGTGATGGGCAGCAAATTTGAAGCAGAATAAAAGACTTTATGTAATATAGAATTATTGATTTCTAAACTTATGCGTATTTCTACGGTTGGGACTTTTCTCATATATCTTGATTTTATACACGGCGCTAATGAGATTGGCTAAGTGTATATTAGGTTTGGTCGAACGTTTGCAACACCTAGAATCAGACACCTAACAGAATATGTACCGATATGGTCCGTCCGTCTGTTCGTCATGAATTTCTCGAATGAAAGGGTTGGGCTAGAATTGCACAGTACGGCACACATAATCTATGAAAAAATATTAGATTTATGTTCCAACTTGCACCCGATCCAACCAATATATCGGGTACATCTCTTTGTTCCAAATTGGGGCCTTAGGTCTTCTGCATTCTTCAGATTTGATATTTTGCAANTGAAAAAATATAAATCTAATATTTTTGTTCCAACTTGCACCCGATTCAACCAATATATCGGGTACATCTCTTTGTTCCAAATTGGGGCCTTAGGTCTTCTGCATTCTTCAGATTTGATATTTTGCAATAAAATTTGATTAATTAATATATTAAGCACCTAATTGTGCTCTTAAAATGCGCATGATTGCATGAAAATTGTACCTCCAGTACACCTATGTGTTCCGAAAAGATGGTTTTCAGTCAATTTCGCTAGAAAATTTAATAAAAAACAATGAAATTTGACTATTGGGTGATCATAATTGTTATCGATGCGTTAACCAAATAGGCACATGTTTGGATGAAAATCAGAGATGTCTCCAACACGCCCATTTGGTGCGAAATCAGGATTCGAAGTAAATGAAGCTGCAATCATGAGTCAAGTTCAACAGAACTTCATATTGTGAATTCTCTGGATTTAAAAATTTAGGAGCTTCGGGTGTCAGCCAACTTTAACTTTTTTCAATGTTTCTTTGTTATGTTCTATGAATATCGTTTCAAAATGATTATTTCTTTACATTCTATTTATACCACAAAACCATAATAACTTTCTTTTACGACTAATAGGTATAATAAAATAAAATTGTTTTGACACTCACAATGGTTGTAATGCTGATGATGGGGCTGACAAAAAGCACAGCATATTTGCCTGATATGAATACCTCACACTCATTTGCGATTTCAGTTTTTTGTACAATTTAGTACAAATACGTTCTTGTGCAAAATACTCATTTTGCTGATTCTATTGAGCGGCACAATCTTAGAGATCCTATGGTGCGCACGCGTACGAAGTGTCACTAGGCTGACCTCTACTATTAATAAACTAACAGCATGGGCGTCAAAACCTTAGCTATATGCAACGTTTCGAGGCATTATTTCAGCTTTTCTTTTCGCGAGCTAATGATATTTAATTTTATTTATATAACTACGCAGTGAAAATTATTTTCATTATTTTCAATTTACGAGAGCAACTGTGAATGACCGGAAGATAAATAAGCTGCTCTTCAAGGTCTAGATTTCCGTTTAACATGGTTGGTAAGTTGAAGCGTATTCTCGATAGTAGCTCGCGTAAACTACAGATAGGGTCAATTCGATATCTTTTGTGGCGACTTACTCTTGATGGCTGAATATGCTCGATCCATGTGATTTTCTTGGGCGCTTCCGAAGCCTTTGACACTACCCCTTCAAGCTCTGTGAACGTTTCAAAAAATGCTATACCCATCGTTGTACGT
The DNA here is from genome assembly GCA_001015075.1 of Cirrula hians. Taxonomy (NCBI): domain Eukaryota; kingdom Metazoa; phylum Arthropoda; class Insecta; order Diptera; family Ephydridae; genus Cirrula; species Cirrula hians. Next base: position 2,137 of record JXOS01017050.1, read on the forward strand.
CTTATACAATAAGCTGGTTGGCAGTAAGAAAATGGGTCAAGTGCGGATGGTTGCTCTTCCTCATTTGCAAATCTTGAAGCTGGAATATTCAATGAACGAGTTGTTATATTCCTCCTGACCTTCAGGTGCTTTTGTGCCTGGCGTATCTCTTCTAGTACATTCTTTTCCACGCGAGTTCGTCCTCTGTATGCACTGTGGCCAGGTATCCATAATTCATGTTCTTCGTAGGTATCTCGTTAAAAGTTATAATACAGAGTATAAACACACTTCTGTTGAAACAAAAAGGTGTACTAGGTATGCCACATACCCCCAACCCCTGTTTGGTTTATTTGTACATGGTATTATAGCATTGCAAATAGACACATCGTTTCATTTGATTGAGGTCTGTCAATTAGCGAACAATGATTTATACTAATTGCTTTTTCCCATTTGACCACTGCAAGTGACAGAAGTTCTGCACTGGCAAGTCCTTTTTTCAATATGCACAGCACAAACACGTGCGATAAAATAGAATTTTTTAAAAACTATAATTTGCACAGCTGGCAAACTGGGAAATTGCTAGTACAAGTGCAGCAGTTAATGCATTACAATGTAATGCAATCACATGTGGGTGTGGGGCGTGCCGACAAAATGAATGCGTCAAAAATACAAACTTGTGGTTACCGCAACCACATTAGTTTGCCGCAGTGGCTTGCTGCTGCAGCAGGAAATTGTAAAGCACGCCATGCAGCAATTTGGCTCTTGTCATGAGTAAAGCATTTAAGCATTTGAAACACTTTAATGCATTTCGGTGGCAGTATTCTGTTCCATAAATTGTTCAATTTAAATGATAAATGGAATTGCCAAGGCCTACGCACGCAACTGTACCGAGCAGAGTAATTTTGTATACAAAGTGAGTGCTCAACAACAATTACTTAAAAGCAAGTTGCATTTTTAAATTGCGTTTCAATCTCTTCACTTTAGACTCACACTTTCACCATTCAGTATATTTCTGAGAACAGTAATGTCCAAATTCGTTGCTCCATTGAAGGAGATTTTTACTTCTACGCAAATTCTAAGATCATTTATTAATTGCTTTTCCTGGAAGCAAGCGAGATTGTTTAGCGCATCGTTACGTCCGACCAGTTTCGCTTTGTGAAAACAAATTCTAAGTTTCCTACTTCTCATTTAAGCACTGAGAAACACTTCTGATTTACTGCTCGAACATTAAGGAAATAATTGTTCATTCTAATACACGTAGCTGATGAAATTGGAAAAATATAAATTAGTTCAGCTTCAGCTCAGGCATTAATCTAGCCATGTCCATTCGTCCATCCTCAAGCAAAAACCAGAAACAAGGAAGTGAACTAGATGTACGAAATTTGGCACGCATATGCATCGGAAATAAGTAAGATCGCAGTTAGTATTTTGTTAAGATCCCATCGGATATCCCCAAAACAGAAATTTTCTTAAAATTTGGTCCTTCTTCCCACCTTAACATAGCTTAACATATTAGGCTCTAACATATAATTAAATGGGAAATCAGAGCATCTTAACCGGATTCGAATATTTGAATATTAGCATTATTGGATGAAAAAAAAGTAGCTCAAGCACATCAAAATGATCTCTATAGTGCGCTTAAAGCATAATTAGCCACAGTCTACAATTAAATTAAGAAAAAACCTAATTTAAGTCGACAGAAATATGATCAATGTGTGTACCAGGAGTGCATATAATTCGATGAAAATCTTATACCACCGATGCGGTCTTAAAATAGGGTTTTACGCAAATTAGGTTAAAAAAATTAATCATGTTCAACGAGATTTTGATTATCATAAGTACGATGCATATGTGTTCCAAAAATGGAACTGATTCTTTCAAAATCAAAGTGATTAATACACCTATTAATCACGTTCAAAGAGATTTTAATTACCATAACTGCCTGTGTTCCAAAAATGCGCATGATTCGTTCAAATCCGAGGTACTCCTAATACACCTATGTGGTGGGAAAAGTTAGTTTTAAGCAAAACTGCCTAGAAATATTTATCAATGTGGAAGAATATATAATCAATGTGTTGAACAAAAATGTGCGTGATTGGATGGTTTTCTCGGAAACTTTTTAGTTCCAAGAAAGTTATTTTTTAATTAATTCGCAATAATATATTTTTATCAGATTTCCAGCTGAACATTTTTCATTTTGTACATTCAGAATGTTACAATTTTGGAACCGCTGTGTACCTCACTGTCGATGTAAATCGACTGTAACTTTCTCATTTGTTAAACGCATTAGTCAATTAGTGTAGGTATAAAGGGTTTGAAAAAAGTATGAAAATTATTGAAATAATTTTTTCCTACTATATAGTACTTGGAGACATATGCGAAGAATCCAAAAATAAGTTAAATACTGATGTCCGTCTATCTCTGAGCATAATAAATTGTTTTAATGAAATTCGGTTGATGAGCATATTTTGTTCAAAACCAGATCGAATTTGTGAATGCATCGAATCGGTCCATAGCTTTTGGCACTCGTAGATCGTTTCATGAACATCGGTAAAAATCCATTGTAATTATTTATGGAAAAAGTTTTGGGTCATTGGCATGACCTTTTAAAATTTAAGCAAAATCTGTGAAAAATTTGGAGAACGTATACTCCCGATTTCACGGAATCCATCATAACATTCTTCTATTAATGGCGACTCTCAATGGAAGTTAGTGGAATTCGGTATTGGTACAAATTTTGATGATTCTATAAAATAAATGACTGATGAGTATTTTGAGGTTGGTTTTGACCGATTCAGAGGAGTGATACTGCAATTAAGATTGGATAATATGATTGATAAAATATATGAACATATTTTGTAAAAAGTGTCATCGCGTTTGTGAAAGGGAAAAACCGGTTCATAACGGTTTCCCCAAAAAACCTCATAATCGCCAGATAGTTTATGGCCTGCTACTGAAATTTTGTATCGAACTATTTATAGGTTAATGCCATAATATTGTACAATTTGAGAAAAATTGGTAGTATAGAACATTCATTACCGATTTCAGAAAAATGAGCATAAACGCCGATTATTCCATCATATGCTATGAACGTTTTGAATGAAACTTATAGTCATTGCTTAAATTTTCAACATATTGTAGCATATTAGGCTACCTCTTTTAGGCAGTTTACTCCCGATTTCATGTAAATAAGTGAGAAAACTATGTGTTTCAACACATGCTTAAGATATTTGCTATTGCGGCATTTTCATGTTACTTTCTATTCAAATTTTAGAGAAATCATTGAATAATGTAGGGTACCCGACATTTTCAGTTGCTTTATCGGAAGTAGCTGAAACTTGAAATTGCTGTAAAATTTGTGTGCTTTTTTGAAATCAATGTCTGATGTGAATTATGTTCTCGGTTTGACCGACTTTTTAGCTGACAATATGTAGAACGTACCTCGTAGCTCTCGCCAGCCACCAAAATATAAATAAGCAACGTTAATAGTCATGGCTGTAAAAAACTTTGAAGAGCTACTATTCGAATTTAGTACTTCCAGGAATATTTAGAAAATGTTAAAAGAAAAAAAATTTAACTATGCCTCATAAGGGCATAATGGAGAAATTACTAATAATCAAATTCCGTTGTGAGGTGCTTTAAGACATTTCAAAATGAAAAGATGAATGACCGAGGGGTATTGTGTAGGCTGTTGTGAATAACTTGTACATCTTACTTGTTTTGTTCATTAATTAGAAATCACAATCGCAATTATTACCAGTAATTACCACTGAGTTATGCAGGCGTGTTATTATGCACAACAAATAAAAGCAATAACAAAACACGAAGAGCTTACAGCAAACCGCCTCATTTGCTACAACAAATTAGCCTAATTAATAGAAATTTATGATTATTATTATTGTTATGGTGGTGCTGACCCAGTGCTGCTGCAGCCATTGCAGAAGAGTGGCAAATAAAACCAGAAACCGAATGTTTCAATTAATTTTTACCATAAAAATGATGATGGCAATAACCTTAGCAATGACAATGCGCAGCCCCAGCGTTTTAAGATGGCAGAGCAAAAGTCATGCGTGCGCTTCGCTCACTTCCAACTAATGCATACTTACGAATTCAATTTGCCTCGGCGATAACAATCAGCCCACACACACACACACACACACACACACACACACACACACACACACACACACACACACACACGTGAACACGAACACACACACAGGGAGAGACAGCTTCACATATGTGCGTATATGGCGCGTTGAAGCATTGGTTGCTTTGCGGTATTACCGGAAGTGGCTGCAATGAATGCTAGTCGTGACAATAGTTAACTCTACCGCAGCGAAACGTTGTGTTTTTGGTTGTTGAGACTTGACTTGGCAAAGCTGCGACTGATGCCTTAGCGCTGGCGGTGTACTCATGCAGCTCGAATGTCATGAATCATTCTGTAGCCGCATTGGCAGTGCTTAGGGCCTACATGTGTGCTGGAGTGATAAAATTAATGTACGTGACGCCGAAGAAACATTTGTGCGATACTCTGCCTGCCTAATGCCGGCATTAACCATTTATTGCTGCAAACAATTTAGCTGCAGCCTCTGATTGCTTCAATCGCAGCTCAACGACAAATGCCAAAAACAATGAAATCCGCATGCACAGACAACATCACGCATTTGTTGTTGGCTTTGCTATGTGTTATGAGCTATTTTTGCAATTTCCTCTTTCGCAATAATTGTGCGTCTTACATTTATGCGAGAGCGACGACGCTGTTTCTCGATGAAATGAATAATGCGTCGTGCGCATTTTGTGCTTATTGCCAATGTTGCGACAGTAACATAAATTAGCAATTATGTGTTTGTTGTTCCAAAAAGAATAAAGCCAAAGTCAAGAATACGTGAAAATTGGTTCTCCATATTTTCGCGTATCAGCAGCGAATTCAGTGCTGTGCCTTCAAAAAGAAAGCCTTTTTTGGATCTCTCCAGTAAGCTGCCGTTTAGTCTATTCGGTTTTATTCTGCTACTTTATCTTTTGGGTACTTACTGAAAAATAAGTTGAGAAACCATGCTCTGAAGCTGGGATTGAATACCCCCAACATCGGTTGACAAGACTCCACATAGCGACCTCGCGGTGAAGGCTCAGCTAGGTAAATTCGCGAAAGTGACTCACAACGCACTGAGCAAAATCATGGNCTTTGAAGCTGGGATTGAATACCCCCAACATCGGTTGACAAGACTCCACATAGCGACCTCGCGGTGAAGGCTCAGCTAGGTAAATTCGCGAAAGTGACTCACAACGCACGGAGCAAAATCATGGTAGCATGATTTATTTATGACAACGACTCCAACCTCCATAACCANGAGCAGGATTTATGACAACGACTCCAACCTCCATAACCATTTCAAATGCGCGCGACAACGTCTGTATATATGATGGAGAAATTCTTCCATGGAAAAAGTTCCATGTAGGGCTTGACTTGTTTAAATTAATTATAAACGTTGAAATACTGGGAATCTAATTATAAAATTGAATATTTAAATAACTTAGAAGCAATAGGGCTTTGCATTTAGCGGCTTAGCGGTTGTTGTGCCCCTTCAATATATAGTGTTCCCCAACATGTTGTCAGCAGTGCAAGGCTGGGTGCTGCGCTTGGGAAAAAAGTAGAGGATTAGCAGCTGCAGAAAATAAGCTCAGGAAACGGCCTTCAACGCAAAAGTTTGTGCCCGTAAGCTCATTTGAACTTTCTAAGGCAAAGGATTATAAATTGTGAACATCGTCAATTCGATTTGTATATACGTCACCAATGAAATTGAACACATCAAAATATATAGCGTTATAATCCAGCCATGTTCGTACGTCCCTCCATACGCAAAAACTAGAAAGATGGTCTTGAGCTAGATATACGCAATTTGGCACAAAGATTCTAGGATAAACGCCAAATCGCAGATAGAATTTCATGAAAATCCAATCAAAATATATCAGGTACCTCAAAATTCTGGTCTAGTGAGATATAGCATTTTGCAATAAAATCCCATAATAAGGTGGTTTATAACAGAAGTCATTTGTAGCTGCAGTTTACCTATGTGATATCAATATGCCAAATTTGCTTTAGTCGACAATAATTAAATTTAACGAAAATTCAAAATTGGTATGGAAGCACTAAGTGATTACCATAGCCATCTTCTTGAAACCAGAAACCGTAAATACTGTTAATACGCATTTGCGGGCATACATAAGTATTTAAAATCGACAAATGGAAACATTGTCCTTTGATGGTGGTTGCACCGAAAAGTTCTTCCACTGACACCAAAATGCGAGCGTTGATATGATACGATACGTTTCGGTGTTTCGTAACGTTTTTTTTTATCGCTTCAAACAGTTCATTGGAACGTCTTGGGCAGGGACGAATGGTATTTTGACGACGTTCCGCTGTCCCTTGCCCATGCGCAAAAAATTCACGAATAACGTTCTCCGACTTCTGACGTACAGTGGCCCTATTTCGTAAGGCTGTTTTTGTCAGAAGTGATTAATAGTATCTAAAAATATCACAGTTATTCCATGTTTATATTGCGATATAAAAAATGGCACATGTTGTACATACTTATAGCCATCAGTCAATTTACTGGATGTATTATGGCTCTTTGGAGAGAAAAGCTGGTTTCGAACAATATGTTTCAAGAAGAGATATGCATAGAACCGAAAACAGTTAAAACAAGCAAAAAAGTAACAGTTGGGTAAGGCTGACAGTGAGATATTCGTCGCTCCCAAAATATTTAGAATACATGTTGTGTTCAAATTTGCTCAGAGCCCTCTTTTCATCCAATCATCTGCAGTTTTTTGGTAAGCAAATGGATCATAATTATGATCACTCAATAGAACAATTTCGTTTAACTTAATAATTTTTTTTTGCCTCTTTTTGGACCGCATACGTGTACTGGATGTACCTCTGATTATTGGTACTNGAATAATTTTTTTTTGCCTCTTTTTGGACCACATACGTGTACTGGATGTACCTCTGATTATTGGTACTTGATCATAATTATTGTAACTCAATATTACTGTTGAATTTGATAAATTTTTCTAGCTGAATTTGCTAAAAACGTCTGTTGGAACCACATAGGTGTACTGGAGATACCTCTTAATTTCATCCAATCCTTCTCATTATTGGTACACTTATTGAATATATTTATGTTCAGTCATTTCAGAAATTCCATGAAATTTTATTGAGAACTGTGAGTAATTCTGCACTAAAACCTTTATTGGGACCATATGAAAGTACTAGAGGTGTCCGTGATTTTTATTCAATCACGATTATTTTCAGGACAACTTAGATGGCATTGTTAATCACTTAAATATAAACTTTTCTTGCAAAATACAAACTCGAACTGTTCCAGTAGAGTTGAGACCCCAAGTTTGAGAAAGAGGTAGTACTGGAGGTCCCCGAAATATTGGTGGGATCTGAAAATCAAACTTCAATCTAACATTGTTTCCTAAAACGTGTGCGCCAAATTTCGTAAATATCTTCTTTCTAGTTTCTGCTTACGGTCGGACGGACGAACAGACGGAAATAGCTAATTCAATTTCTTTGGTTATACTGATCATATTGGTATACATTTTGATAGGTCTTACTTTTGGGTGTTACAAACATACCATCAAAATTAATATACGCTTTGCCAATTTCGTTGGCGACGTGTATAAAAGTGAGATCCAATTTGCGATAGCGTAAAATCGGTTCAAATTTCGAAACATTTATTCGAAAACGGTTTACAGCAACGATATTTGTTAAAAAGTTTTGAATTTAGTTCTACATATAAATATGAACCCTCTAAAAATTGGCGTAGTCTGTCAAAATTTCGGGTTCCTCCTATCCTCCAAACGGTTCGGACTTCGCGAAATATGCTTCTTTTTTATAGAAATAATTTTTAAGTAGTTCTTAGAGTTTCTAAAGGAATGCTCTAAAAATGGGCGTAATCGAAGTATCTCCCGTACAAACTCATATCCCTCAATTTTCTTCAAAGGTGTAACAGTTCCACATTAATAACCGTTTCACAGGATATCACAAAGTGTTTATTTTGACAGTGCGACTAAGTGTTGATCGAACAGAACAAGAAGTCGGGATTTAAAAAATTATGTGTAAAATCTGTGAATTTCTCTTGTAAATGCTGTCAGCAAAGCATTTAGCTTCTTCCTTTTCATATTTTATATAAATATATAAAATTCTCTAGAATAAATAGATTTAAATATGTTCGAGTGTGCGTGTGGATTTTAATTTATTATGCAATGCAACGAGTTGACAAACGATACTGAAAGGAAATTTTGCTTGGAATGCGACAATGTGTTCGCAACAAAAGGCAAATGAAAACCCTGAATTATGCGTGTTTTGCAAACATAAATCAAATGAAATCTGCTGTTGTACGCGTTTAAGGACCAACAAAAAAAAAAAAAAAAAAAAAAAAAAAAAAAAAAAAAAAAAAAAAAGTTTAA
>JXOS01017050.1:10622-21427 GCA_001015075.1 Cirrula hians
GTTACCCTCGGATTATTCACAATAAATCACTTGTTTTTTCCAAATTTAACTTTAAGCCGTTAAACTTCAAATTGCTGCGTTGCCCAAAGCGAACCGTCTCCACGATAGCAAATAAAAAACTAAAATCAAAAACAGAACTAATATTGTATTATTAAATATAGCTACATTTGCAAATTATACAAATCAAAAACAACAGCGATGTTACAGTCGGCCAAAACCGACTACATAATACCCATCAGTCTTTCAATTTATAAGAGCATCAAAATATTAAAAGAGACCAACTTTAAGTAACTTGCGATGAAAAATTCAAATCGGAGATTTAACGTTTACTATAGTATCCAAGCTTATATGCGGATTGCGCTCATATAATGTCTTAATAACAAACTTTTGTAAAATCGGTAGTAAACGCTTTATGGTAGGTACCCGAACTTATGAACCGATTTTGCTTTTTGAAAAATGCTTGCATACCCTTTCAAGAGCATGCGATGAAGCATCTGCCTGTTATGCTACCCCAATTTTTAGACCGATTTTGCTCAAATTGCTCAATATTCTGACATACTTTCAAGAATGATTCTTTGCCATACTTCACTAAATTTCCATGAAACACCCAGATTTTATGTGAGCTTTTGAGGAATCGGGAGTAAAGGCTCTATGGAGGGTATCCGTAGTTTTGAACTGATTTTGCTCAATTTTAAAATATTATAGCAATAACCGAAAAATGATGCTATACCAATTTTCAGTACATTACGGTGATTATGCTAATTTCAGTTAAATTGGAGATAATTGCCCTACGGAAGGTAGCCGAAATTATAAACCGATTTGGCGCAATCACGTAGACGTTCTTAGTTTTTACATAATATATTCAAAAACAGAATATGCAGGTTATAAATTACTAAAGTTATCGTGCTCACAGAATCCGGATTGACGGAGTTACGTTCAGGCGAAAAACGAACAGATAGATTTCGGTATTAAGCATTATTTTTGGAATACATAGATATGACTCTTTAAAACTTATACTCGAACATGATTATTTCTAAGCATGACACGCTTTGAAAAAATTCATAATACCCGCCGTCTATGACTGATAGCTATAATGAAGTAAATCAAATAACAGAAAAAAATACTAATACAATTTCAAACAAATAGGAACAATACAGTCAGCGAAGGGCGCCAGAGGGATTTTCCCAAAATATAAAGAATAATTGTTCTGTTTCAATTTTCTCAGAGCCCTCTTTTCGGCTCACATAGATGTATTCTTGGTACCCACATTGATAATAATTATGTTATCTTCATAATAGGATTTCATTGAACTTGATTCATTTTCCTAGCAAAATTTGTATTTAACTCTCGTTTCGGACTACATGGGTATGCTGCAAGCACCTCTGATTTATCAACCAGTCTTGCTCATTTAATGTCTATATTTATATTCACTCAATACTGAAATTTTATAAAATTTAAATGATAGCTAAGGGTAAGTCTCCATTAAAGCCTTTATTGGGACCATAAAGGCATACTGGAGTTACCTCTGATTTATGTGCAATCACGACCATTAATGGTACACATTTAGATGTTATGAATATCCAGTTAATAACGAAATTGCATTGCATAATACCAAATGTTACGGCTGCAGTAGAGTAAATGCCCCAAATCTGGGTATTCATATTGGTCAGATATTAGACATATTGGTCGGATATTAAACAAATTAAAACTTCATATAGTCAATCAAATTTCATAAGCCTAGATCAATTCCTTTTTTTTTGTTTTATTTAACGGATGGACGAACGGACAGGCAAGTAAGATTATATCAAAATACCAATTGTTACGGTTACGCTTAAGTACTGAAGGTGTTGCAGCAATATTTGTCGGATATTCACCAAATTCAAACATCAATCTAATATTTTCTCCTAGAATGTGTTGGTCGAATTTCGTTAGTTTCCTATTTTTCTTGTATTTGCTTACGGGTGGATTGACGGACAGACAGGCATGGCTATATCAATTTCTGTGATGATGCTGACTATATCGGTATATATATTTTGAGAGGTCTCCGAATACTCGTTCTGTTTGTTAGAAACGTACCGTCAAAACTAATATACACAAATTTATTTAAACATATCCGCCTTACTTTAAAGATTAGCCGAAAGTAATTTATAGAATTAGCTGAACAACAAAATGTGATTATCAGATTTTTGTCTCATCAACAAATTTTTGGAACCACATACCATAAATTGCATTAAAAAAAAAAAACATACACACATGTGAAGTTAGTGACACTTTTTCTAGCACCAATTTTGCAGAAGGGTGAAATTGATTCAAAATATTGAAAAAAATTTTAAACAAATTTTTAATTGCAAAAACATTTCATCGATCCCTATATTCCGTCCAATACATGTTAGAAAACTCACAAATAAGTCAATTACCTGTTAATTACCTATTACCTATTACAGTGCATTTACCTTCGACTTCATGTTCTCAAATTCGTCTTGAGCTGCTTTCGTTTTGAAATGAACTAATCTATTTTGTGCAGGCATTTTCAATCCGGAAGGAAAGTAATCATTCATAGCTCAACACAAAATCAAATTTCTGATTTGCTGTTGTGACATTAGGCAAACAATGAACAACACAAATCGCAATAATTCATACACATACACACGCACATTGCATTCAACAACTGCAATTGTAATTATGTTAATTAGGCAAATGCTTTTGTCATGACAATAGCAGCCTTCCGCGAAAGCACACACAACAGCGCTTGAGCAACATTTGTGTGTCATATAATGTCATAATTGCTGCTACATGTTTTGAATACAATGCACCTTCCAGAGCTTTATCTTTACATCACTTTAATTGCAAATAAGGCAATTACGTCTTAAACAGGCAACTGCTCAAACAGCGGCATGGCAGCTGATAATTGTGTACATTTGTGGAGCAGTTGATTCCCTGTTAAGGCGAGTATCCATAAGTTGAACTCAGAGGAAAGTTGACCGATTGACGGTGAAGTTTAAACTAAGGCCGAAAGTATTATCGGCTAGCAGACAGTTTCGTGAATTTTATGTTTTCGGTGGTTTTGCCTGAGAGAGGACTCGTTGACTCAATTGCTTCTTGAGTAGTACCACCAAGAGGAATTTCTAGGCAGACTCTGCTGGAGATGTTTATGCTGGAGCTTAGGTAAACGGATTCTAACAGAGTAATCTCTCTTCTAGTTGACAAAATTTACTTGATTTTGATATAATTAATTGATAAGTCCATCTCCTGTGTTCATTCAATGCTCATCACGTGGTACTAACTATTCTATCAATGATTTCCACATCTTCAGGCTACACAAGCGGCACCATGCTCTGACAGCAAGGTAACGCTAATGCAGTTTTTAGTTTGTAAAATCGGCTGTCCGTAATTTACGACAGAGGCGGCAATGACTTGGCATATCTTCTTGAGACCAAATCCTTTAAAGGTGACTATGCTATTTAGTATTACTAGTCAGGTTAAAACAAATGAATGGGGAAAAGATATGAGTTTGGGAACATCAAACATACTTTAGGGCTTACCATAAGCCTAACAGATTTTAAGGTAAACAAGATTATTACTACGTAAGTTTTTGATATTTATTTTTGTTATCCCCATAATTCAATCGACTAGCGGTATTAAGGGCTTTTGTAAAATCATCATCGACTATATATTTCTTAATGATATATGCAATGACCGGCTGTCTGTGATCTTAATAATTTGAAATGTTTTTGAGATGGATCTACGATATTTGGTTATTTGGTGTATTTTCTAAGAACTGAGGTCAATCAAGTTCGGTAAAGTGCAAAATCGGTGCTTTGCTTCGAGTAGAGCAAGCAAAAAAATTACTCCAGATTCCACGCAAATATGCATTCAAGCCCGTTGATTTGGTCTAATGACCCTAATAATTTCATATGGAAGCATTTTTGGGGTTCTGCCATTACATCGCACAATTTTTCAGTCAGTAACTTCGGTAATCAACGTTCTATGGGGGTACCGGAAATTGTTGAAAAATTCTGATCAAATTTTAAAATTTTCTGGTTATAGCTATATGCTTCCATAGCAAATTTCAGTAGACTGCAATGGAGTGGTTGGATTTTTTACTGATTTCCGTGAAATCGGGAGTGCACGTTCTAGGATATTCAACAATTACATTTATGACTGATTGAAATCAAAATTATGCAATGGCATTTTCATGATTCACAGATGATTCCAAATATATGCTTCCATAGTAAATTTCAGTAGAACGCAACGAGGCGGTTGGCTTTCTGCCTGATTTCCGTAACTTCGGGTCTAAAAGTTTTATGGAAGGCACCCGAAGTTAAGGACTAATTTTTCCCGTTCATAAACTGGACCTTACGTTTTACAAAATTTGTACAGAAAACAAATTTCATTGATCTATTTGAAAATTTACTGAATTTACCTAGGTGACAGACCGCTAGACGATCCGACCGACATCGCTCAATGGAATTTTTATTAAGAAACATATAGCCCAGTTGTATATGACTGATGGCAATAAAAATAAAAACATTACATGAATTGGATTTAAGTGGTTTATTTTAAGTGAAATATTTCCCGGAAGCATATTTCTGGTACAACCAGTACAGACCTAAGTTTTAAAGTATGTAAAATAAATGAATTGGATTTAAGTGTTCTTAAAATGAATGGCGATATATAAATGTTTAAAGCCGATGTGAAGTACAATATTTCTGGGAAGAGTTTTTTTTAAATGCACGTTAAATGCAAGAATCTGTCGTCATTGTCCATTTGCTTGCAATACCGACAACGAGTGATCAAAAATATACAGATGAAAATATATACAGATCATTGAATTTTTGTGATTGGTATTGGTATAGTCCATTTTAATGCTTTAAATGAATTTGTTTAGATAAAGTTGAAAAGTATATCAATACATCCATGTGAACAAATTCAGAGTAACTTTATAATACCTGTCGGCTCCGTTCAGAAGTACCCGCGATATCCCTTTATAGATGAACGTCATGGAAACTAAATTAAATTTGGGTATTGCCAGGACATTGATTTAAGCCAGCTATAATTGCATTCATGCAGATTAGTTCTAAGCTCCTAACCAATGTCGATTTCATGGAGCTTATAATGGAAAATAAAAATTCAAACAAAAATTCTTATTGAGGTAACATTGATACGATGTGCGAGAAAGGATAACATTCAATCTGATAGTTCCTAAAATATTCTGAAAAGACGGGCATCACATTTCATATAACCTATAAATGTGTCGCAGAGAAGACAATTCCACAACATTATTCCGCCAAATATAACTTTTCTCGAGTCAGCCAGTTTATTTTGCTATGAAACGAGTCCAAAACAAGATAGAATTTCAATATGTCGCATATTAAATTTTAATGTCAATTTCGATGGCATGGCAAAGGGCGATATGGCGTAAAGTTAAATATAGCGTACACATCGCAGAAATTTTTGTTCTGTGGCAATATGGCGCAAACTGATTTTGTGCGTGCGTGTCGCGCATCTTGAGTGCAAATGCCCACAAACTAGGTTGTCCTAATGCGGATCATTAGGAATTTGCCGGAAACTATCAGGTAGCCGAAGCGTTTGCTCTTCTCGTATTTGGATTCTGCCGATTCTGATGAAAAAATGCCAAAATAAGTTCTTGGTTGGCATCAGATTTTTGGAATGCAAAATAAATTTTGTTTACGGATTACTCCGAAAATAAATTCCGAACACAAGTGCAACCTATTAGACGAGTTAAGTGAAAAAAAAAAAATCGGAATAAAATCAAGTTGGCAGCAGAATAATTCAGCTTACATCAGGAAAATGTCTAAAATCCATGAAGCATCCACGTAATTCCTACTTTCATCTGTTTCCAGACCTATGGAAATGCATGCGTTTTTATCAAATTATGAGTTAATGACAGCTGTCAAAATGAATTTAACATCACTGCAGATGTGGAATACACAAATTGGAATCTCGTTTGAGAAAGTGTATTAACCTTTGCTGGTTCAAAAAGTGTATTTAAAAGAAAAACTGCGTTTTTTCTGATCGTACAGCAAATCTGTTATATTGCCAATACTTTACAATAACCCGGCGGTTGTTGAATCCATGAGCCGCCGAACGACATGCATTCGTTCAGTATAAACATAAATTCGCATTTTGCGGCAAAATGATGTACGAAAGCATTTCGTAAGGCTGTTAACCCTAATGAAAATCGCGCAGTTATCTATTATTGCCATTGGCTATAAGCTCCGGATTTGGCTTTAATAAATAATTGCTTACACCGCTGTTTGTAATATTTGAAAAAAAAAAAAAAAATATGTGTGCGTAGGTACTGTTATACTGAGAATATTGAAATAACGTGTCCCGAGAAATTGAGCAGTTGTAGTGATGATTCACATTGAGCTCTATTGCAGACATTTTGAGTTGCTCTTTATTCAAATATCCGCTCATAAATCACTGTCAAGGGGCTATGCTTTGCTGCATTATTTTTCAATTTCAATTACATCAGACACTCTTCTGGCGTGCGATTGTAGGCACAACACTTCAAACCTAATAAGAGCACTTAACCGAAAGTTGAATGCACAATGAAAACACCTGCAACAGCAGCAACGAACAACACACAACTAATTTCATATACAATATTTAATGAACGCCCAGGCAGGTTCAGTAAGACAACCGAGTGCACACGAATGTACAAATGGCAAGTACAGCTGCTAAGTGTATTGTCCTTACACAGATTATATTATTTCTTTTGAATAAAAATGAACATAGCAAAGAGAAAAATGGAAATAATGAGCCAAATAACAGACAGGATATTGCCATTGTGCCGTTTTATTGCTNATTATTTCTTTTGAATAAAAATGAACATAGCATAGAGAAAAATGGAAATAATGAGCCAAATAACAGACAGGATATTGCCATTGTGCCGTTTTATTGCTGTGGTGCATGCAGCAAGGCACAAATACCTACGCATACAGCAGCACCCAAACAATGACAGCAGGACGCCATGAAAATTGTTTTAAAGAAAATAAAAGCATTCAATTGTTGTTTTGAAATGAGCAGACATGTTGTAAGAGGCACTTTGCATTAAGTTTAATTTTGCAACCTTAATACATGAGCTTAAAATGATTTGCGGCAGTGTGTGCATTAGCTCAATATGCTGTGCGTTCAGCTTGTCACATTTGGCGTTGGCGCCCGTCCCAATTAAATCGCTTTGAAACCAAAAACAACATGTCATGTCAAACATTCGACAACGCCGAAACACACTGGCAGACTAATTGAATTCGTACAAGTGTCAAACGCAAGTAGATTTTTCACGCATAAGCGTTGCAAGTTGGCTCAGCTTTGTTGTAAGCTGATGGCAGGCAACGCCATCAATTGCCACAATGCCTCTTGAGTTTACATTTTATACAACAGTTTCATACACGCCGCCATTTAATTGGTGGCTGTACATTGTTTCTAGTTGAGAGCTTAGTGTGCGCTCTACTAACACACTCTTCTTTAACTGCTACAGCCGCTCAACAGTTCCAGGGCATTGGCATTTTCAAAAATAGCGCGTGAAATGCGGGCATGGCGTGGAAGTAAGGAGTGAGTTCAGCACTTCTGGCAAATGAGAGCTTAAATTGCTGGATTTTGAGAATAATACATGAAGTAAAATGAATATGGAAAATGCTTTTTGTTTTAAATTCTGCGAGAGCATGTTAGTTGCCAAAAAAATGTACCTTCACCAATGCACTATACAGTTATTTTGATTTGATTCTAACTGTAAGTGTCCATACCACAAATACATCAACTTCAGTCAGTCATACGCATTCAAATCAGAATATTCAGATACTTACAATAGAACCCAATATCCTTATCTCTGAGTTTCATCCAATCGTGTGCGTGCTTGGTTCACTCATGGATCATAATTATGATAACTCAATAATCAAATTTCAATGACCTTGATTAATTATTCTTTTCAAATTTGACTTATATCCTCCTTTCAATACTAAAACTTCGTTAAGTTTGATAAATTTTTCTAGGTAAATTTGCTTAAAACCCTCTTTTGGTACCGCATGGGTGAACTGGGGGTACCTTGGAATTTCATCCAGTCTTGCTAATTTTTGGTACGTTTATTGAATATATTTATATTCACTAAATACGGCAATTTTGTCAAATTTAAATTATAACTGTGGGTAATTCCGACAATATACGAGTACTGGAGTTACCTCTGCTTTTTATTCACTCACAACCATTTTTGGAACACACTGAGGTGATATGAATATCCACCTATTAACGAAATTTCATTGCAAAATACCAACACTTACAGCTCCAACAGAGTTAAGGCCCCAATTTTGAGAACAGCAGTTTACTGGAAATACTCGAAATATTGATCGGTTCGGGTTCAAGTTCGAACATAGATTTAACATTTTTCCATAGATTATGTGTGCCGAATTCGGTATTTCTAGTCTAACGCGTTCTCTCTAGGATTTGATGACGGACAGACGGACTTACAGATTAGGATTCTGTGATGATGCTGATCATATCGGTATATATTTTGCTAGTTGTCCGATCGCTCTTGCTAGGTATGACAAATTTATGAACAATGACAATATACACTTGGGCAACTTCATTGGCGTCGTTAATAACAACAAAGATGTAATAATCGATCAAATTCGACAGCAAAATGATACAGCCATACCAATTTCCAGTACCTTTCAATGAGATAACTAGAAATGCCAGTCAATAGATTAAAATTTCTTGTAATAAGCCTTTGATATGTATTCGAACCTTTGAATGATCTCGCTCAAATTCAAGAATGTTATGGAAATGACAAAAAATATAGTACATTTCAAATTAAGGTAGTATGCAATAAAACACCTGTCTTTTCCGTGAAATCGGGAGCAAATTTTTTATGGGAGATAACCCAAGTCATAGACCAACTGCTGAAATGCTACAAATCGTGAGCACGTTAACTTGAGTAATTTTTGAGTACGACTAACGTTTCGGTCTGTGAACATATTTTATAAAGAGCTAGATCGCGTTACGGCATGGGCCAAATTGGAACATAATTTCCAGTAAACCTCATTGGTTGATTATTTCCAATCTCACCGAAAGTATTATAAAATCCGTGTTTTGTATGACGTGCTAATGAAATTTGGAATTCAGCTTAAAGTTATTTCCACAAACTTCTATAATTTGAGAGTAATCGAATATACACTACCGTTCAATACTATGTGTCCACCTTAAAAAATTACGTAATTCATTAATTACCCTCATTTTAACGTCATAATAATTATATTCTTATTCACCGCAGTACAAATTTTTATTTTAATTGAAAGTCGTCACGATATTGTTGTCCTACTTAAATTGGGTAAAAGTACGAAAAATCGTACAGGAACTGAATATTGCTAGGAGAACCGTCGACTATATCGTAAGAAAGTTCAAGGACGAGGGATTAATTATTAATCACATCCGGACGGATGACAAAGAGCAACAACAAAACTTAAGGATCATTTAATAGTAAGAACTAGTAAACGAAATGTACACCCATTAGCTCCAGGAATAATCGCCCTTATTAACAGCAGCTGACCACATCCAATAAGCCTGAAAACGGTAAAAAGAGGTATTATAATGGATGTTTTGAATGACACAATTAATGTTAGTGTGGGTTTGAAAATATGAAAACTGGGCTATCAACGAATTGTGTAAGGAGCTTTGTTCCGATGAGTCAAAATTTGAAGTATTCGGCAGTAATTGGCGAGTGTTTGTGAAGCGCTCAGCTGCGGAAAGTACGTTCTAAAAGGGTTTAGCGTTTTTTAACCATCGAAAATGTAGGTGAAGTCTTTAGAATCGGAGGAATTCTGGACAAAACCTAGTACAAAACTATCTGAAGGGATCATGCTATTGTTTCTGGGATTAGACTTGTTGGCCGGAAATTCATGGTTCAGCAAGAAATAAACATCCAAACATACACAATTAAGGATCATTTAGNGTTCAGCAAGAAATAAACATCCAAACATACACAATTAAGGATCATTTAGAGATCCAGGTAGCTTCGGGAACATGCGAAGTTGCGAAATGGCCACCACAGTCACCCAATCTCAATCCTATAGCGCAATTGCGGGATGAATTGGACAGAAAGGTAAGAACGAATTGTCCAACATCTGGGATTGGTCTTTGGAACAAAAAACAGAATGCTTGGAATCAGAACACGTCAGGAACTTTGAAAATAAGTAATTTATAGGATGCCAAGACTAGTTGATGAAATTATTCGAAAAGGAGCTGATCACATTAATGAGTTGAAAATAAGAGATTTAAATCTTCTATGCCAAAAAAATCCACGAATATTGTTAAACTCAGGAATAAGTAACAAATTGGAAATGTTTTCATTCATAAACAAATCAGTTACGGTTTTATATAATTAGTACAACAGAGTAATTTGAATGGTAGTGTATCTGACAGACGCTCTACCCGAGATTTTACTTGAACTACTCCACTCATCTACTCTAACTACTGGAGTTGAGTATTGCCGCAAAATTTTGATGTTTCTATAAAATGACTGGGGTATTATGTAGTCGACTTTGATCGAATTTTATGTCTTTCCTTTTTGTATTCGTTCCACATGTCTCCTAGAAACGTATAGCCGGAAATGATGGTTTTTATACACTTTATACTTTGCAAAAACCCATAAAGTCTATAAATGATATGTGTGATACAAGTTGCCTCTGAATAGCTAAGGAACTATGAGACTGTGTTTTCCACTCGTTTCCAATTTTCCCCAATGCATAGTAGTCACTTTATCGTTATTACTGACTTTTAAAAACTTTTTT
>JXOS01017080.1:0-11765 GCA_001015075.1 Cirrula hians
TGCTATCGCTACATATGTCGATGATTTGGTCCGCACACTCACCTGAATTATCGAATAAATTTTCCATTTTCAAATTATTACTAACGAATAGAACGTGTTGCCTGGTTGAAATCACTTCTAATAATGACAGGAATTCTATAAATTCAAAGATTTGTGTTGCATGTTCGATTTTATAGAATTCTTGGAAAAAGGGATGAAATGTAGTTTACACGTTCGATTTTATAGAAGTCTTGAAACAAGGGTTGAAATGTCTCAATTTTGGGTTTTAACAAAAAATGTGCAAATTAAGCCAATAATTAAAAAAAAAAAATTTTTTTTAAATCAACATAATGCATACAAAATGCAACGAATTTCGTTTATTATTGTTGCAAGCGGTACAACCACTCCGCAATACCATGCATTCAATTCGATTGCTTGTCGACAAAAGTGATCAGTTCGGCATGCGTTGCTTCAATTTTTCAACGAAAAATATCAATTTTTCGCGATGCGAGCAACGCACCCTCACTTCATCAACATTCAATCAATACTAAACAATAATCACAAGAAGCAAGGGAAATACGAATAAACGCAGAATCGCCCCGTGAAAAATGTCGTTTCGACAATTCTCTCTCAGATGCCTTCCACACAAGCGTCATTGACGCTATGTGAAAAACCCCACTTAGTCTGCTAGATAACTCTGTCTTATATGAGGCATTCGAACAGGATGTTTTCTGCATGATGGACTTTCTTGTAGTTGATGTCCCCTTAACCCTTAGATGATTGCTGAATGCCCCTTTTGTGCATTCCAGCGCACCATTGCACTCATCATAACCTTTGATTTTTACGCGGCTAGGAGGTCTGCCGGCAAAATATTGAGCAAAGTTACTAGTCCCTTGGTTGGGATAGTTCTCAGGCACACCGTTATAAGTAGGCATGCACTGCGCAGTACCTGCCTGCAGCGCTTGTACAAAGCGGTACACCATACAACCACTGCGTAGAATTGTGTAGGTTTCACCACCGCTATGAAAAGCCAGTGTGTAATGTGAGGACGAAGTCCACATATCTTCCCCATAGCATTTCTGCATGCATATAGGGTTATTTGGGCTTTCTTACATCTGTCCTCAACGTTTATTCCCCATTCTAGCTTTCTGTCGAGGATTACCCCTAGGAACTTGGCACTATCTGCAGCTTGTTTTGGAACGTTGTTAATGGTTATGGGCTTTAGAGCAGGGGTGACATTCTTCCTGGTAAACAAAATCAGCTCGGTTTTTTCCGGGTTAACACTTAACCCCCTGTCCCTACACCTTTTCGTGAGTATACCTATGCTAACCTGGATGATGTCTCTGATGTAGGGTTTCCTCTGTTCGCTGTGATCGCTATCCGACTGGCTCGGAAGAGATGATTCTGCTAGTTAGCAGTACCCTGCCCAGCCGGATGATTGATGTATTGACTCCCAGCTTAACCAGTTCAGTGAAAGCTACAAAGCTGTACTCCTTGATCTCCATGGATTTCTCGATAGTGAATACGATCGAGTGAAGAGTCTCGGTTGATTTACTTTTTGTGTAGGTGTGTTGATTTGGCTCGAGTCTGGTTGGGTCAATAGACGTCCTGACTCAATCGTCGAGGATACGTCCTAGCGTGTTTATCAAGTACGACTTGCAACTTATTGGTCCGTAGTCGTTAGCTATTGCATGCGCCGTTCTGCCTGCTATATGGATGAACACAATCTTGAACGTAGTCCATTGTACAGGCAAGTAGCCGGTTCGCAGACAGGCATTGTATATGACACTAGGCTATGGGAGCATGGTATCTATATTGTTTTGTAGCTCTGCTGGAATAATGCTATCAGGGCCAGGTTATTTAGCCAGCGAAGTTACCTATCGCCGGTCTTATTTGGTCGTTTGTGTTGATAAGGTTAGGGACTATCTCCGCTTCCGGGATCGTGCCTTGCCTTAGCGGCTCGTCTCTGTTCCCCGGAAAGTGTGCCTCCATGATGACCGTAAGCGTCTCCATGGATGACTTAGTCCAGGTTCCATCATCTCTATTAATGGTCTCAGGACTACAAAGGTTCGAGGCAAGAACTTACCTAAGCGTAATACCCTCCGGCGCTTTCTCCATTTCGCTGGTAAAGTTCTACCGGAATATTCTCAGAGCCTTCCTAACTAGAGTTTTGAGTTCCCTTAGGTGGGACCTATATGAGTGCCAGTCCCCTTATTCTTTCGCCTTGTTAAATTGCCTTCTGGTGGAAGTCCTCGCCGTGGTGTGTTCATTCATTTTTATTCTCCGTATCCCTAAGTATTGGACATTATGTGGGAGTTGCCTTAGCGCATGCAGTGGTCGGGACCTGTATCGCTTTATTTATGTCTCGCT
Source organism: Cirrula hians (assembly GCA_001015075.1). Taxonomy (NCBI): domain Eukaryota; kingdom Metazoa; phylum Arthropoda; class Insecta; order Diptera; family Ephydridae; genus Cirrula; species Cirrula hians. Next base: position 2,350 of record JXOS01017080.1, read on the forward strand.
GGGAAAGGACAGCTAGGTCATTTCTATCTTGTAGATAACTCTTCACCAATTCACGGTACGCATCCCAGTTAGCCTTCTTTTTCTTGACAGATACCGTTTTGGTATCTATGCTACCTTCTTAATCAATACTAAACGATATGTATTGGTGGTCAGAAATATAATGCTCAGTGGTACTGCTTGCGGACACTGTCAGCGAGACAGGTTCCGTTCAAGGTGCAGTTCCGGTCTGCATAGCAGACTGCAGCAGAGAGTAAGACCATCTCTGTACAAATATCTTCAACCTACTGTAACCCACCACTATTTCACCGTAAGAAGGATCGTTACCAACCGCTGACCCTCCTCAGATTCGTCCACATTTAGGATCCGCCATTCCGATGTGTCAACGTCCTTGTTAAACAGTTGAATGGACATCAGAATGGTAGCGGGTTCTGACAAGGAAGCAGGGACTCTGATGCGTCCCCTTAGCCTATTGGGAATTTGGTCCCAGCCATTAACAGCAAGCTTGGCACCGGGCCAAACTTCGCCCATCCTGGAGAGTGCGGTGTTGAAGATATCCGCAGAGTTCTGGTTGTCGAACTACAGCACCTTAAGCCTGGACTGATGCCATCCACGGTCCCTAACAACAGCCATACCACCTGGAAACTCCCCTAGGATGTCTGGGAGGAGTAGGTCAGCCCTGTGTATGACCTACAGCCACACTACGTGAGGCATGTTGTCCTCCAGGTGTCAATTATTCACCACAAACTACCCCTTCTGGCTACTGCACCATAAGAAAGAGCCCTTCCGGTGGGTCACTGTTGCTTGGGGGTCTTGCGGCTTAAAGGTCCTCAACTGAGCGATGCCTATTATTGCTAGTAGAATCTGCGAAACGAGTTGTTGGTAGTACGCTTCGCCCATTCCGGACTTTTCTTTTGGGCCCTGTTCACGTACTTGCAACACTCGATACGCTTTAACGAGACGAAGAACGTCATGAAATTTGCCTGAGAGCCATTTCCGTAGAATTTCACGCCTAAGTAATCAGGTAATAGAAGGCGGTCTGGTCGAGTCAGGTATCTGGCTCGTTGTCCGTGGACGTGCCGCGTCTGAAACAGATCGATAAATCACTTAGCCGGACCCAGGATGCACTATATTTCATAATGGATAATATTTTTCCAATAATTCAATTTTATTTCGTTGTCATTTTTGTTTGCACCTTAAAACAAAATTTTTTAATGTTCAACGTCAATACTGTGAATTCATCAATTTTTTTTTAAGACAAATGTGCACGATAATTGTATATTTTTAATGAAAACATGCTTTAATACAAAAAATTTGGGTTTGTATTAATAGAATCCTGTGATGCTGCTCACTACATTAATTCATCAAAAAATAGTAAATTTGATTCTAATAATTAAGTGCTAGAAATAACATAATCTTTTTTTTTTGGGTATTAACACTACCCTTGATGCCGTACTCAGGGAAAGTGATTTGCCTTTTTTTGAATTAATAATTCTCTACAATTTGTCAATGTCAGTTCATCCTGAAAACAGTGGACTTCGAATCTTTATTTATTGTTTTGCAGACAAATGTCCACGGCAATTGTATAATTTTAATCAAATCTTTTATTAATACAAATATTATCAATTGTTTTTGTATGTATATGACCCTATGATGCTGTTATCTGTGGCAATAATATATTTTTAATAGTAAATAGAAATAACACCAACAAAAGAAGTATTTTTTGTAACAATAGCACCCTGTGCGAAAATTCAAATTTTTTTTGTGTCAACGTTTTTTGCACAACAAAACAAATTTTTATTTACTTTTTTTTATAAAATAAGTACGTTAACAGAATATTTGTAATCAAATTTTACATAGCAAGAATATGACTACGTTTCTATATTATTGATACTCCCCTGTGATTCTGGTCACGCTGACAAAGGATCACGGCAATTACACATTTTTAAGAGAATTTTCCATCTCTACGAATATTACTAATTATTATTATATTAATCCTTCCTTGTAATGGCGATCAAGCTATATATTTTGATAAATGCATAATTCTTCTCGCAAAATCAAAGATTTATGTAATTTACAATGTACAATTTTTCAAAGTTTCTTTTTTTAACCTCAAAAATGTGAAATTACAAATTTTAATTAATCTTTTTGTTGACAAATGTATTGGGAAATTGTATATTTTTAATCAAATCTTTGATGAACACAAATATTATTTTTTGTTTTTGGCTATTAATACATCCCTGGGTTGTTTCTCACGATATTATTTCAGCCAGACAATTGCTTATTTTAAGTATTGATACTACCCTGTGACTCCGTTCACGCTGGTAAATAAGCACGGCAATAGCTTATTTTTAATCAAATTGATCATTGATTAAATTAATAGTATTTTCTGGTACTAATACCAAATAGCAGATCAAATCGCGTGATTTTGCTGAGAAAGGCGAAATTACAAATTGTATTGCATTAGCCTTGTGATGCCTTTAAAGCGGTTAATTTTGAAAAATTCATAATAATTTTCAGTTAATCAAACATTTTTGGCACATGCTAAAAACTTCACGATTACTTACCAAAAGTAACATTATTTTTTAATGAAACAATTTATTTCTATTCCTAATTTATCAATGTATTTTCAATATTAAAAAACCAAATTAGAAAAATTATTGTGAATAAAAATTGTGAATAGATATTTTTATTGCTATAAATAATCTATTTTTAGTACTACTGCCCTTTCAAAAATTTTTTTTTATATTTTTCCTACCCTACGATTCCGATTAATGATTTATGTTGGCTATATCAATACTACACTCTGAAGCAAATCACTCAGCGATAGCATAGTTTTTATCAGATTTTTCATTACCTCAAAATTTTCAAATTTTTTATTGACAAATGTGCACGGTAATAAAATACTTGTAATCAAATTGTGCATTAATACAAATATTAATACAAATTTTATATTACAAATATTATTATTTTGTATTAATTATGCTCTGTAATAATTATTTCGTTATTGCCAAAGCTGTTAGCACTGCAAAATATGAATTTTTTTCAATGTTATTTGAACCTCAAACCAGAAATATACGAAAATTCATTAACATTTTTTTTATAGACAACATTGAAATAGTAGAATTTTTTTGGAATTAATAATACCCTGTGATGCTGTAATCAGGGCTAATTTTGCATGCCATTTTGATATTTTTAATCAAATTTGTAATTATTACGCATATATAGTAATCTCTATTTCATTTGGTACTTCCCCGTGATTCCAATTTAGCTATTCAAACTGAAAATGTCATAATAATTTCCCGAAAATTTACCTTTTACCTTGCCAGAGATGTTTGCATCTCAAAACATAAATTTTTTCAATGTTATTTGAACCTCAAAAACGAAACAGAAATTTAATTTATAATTTTTTTGTATAGACAACATTGAAATATTAGTAGTTTTGGAATTAATGCTACTGTGTGATATTGTAATCCGGGACAGTTGTGCATGGTATTATTATATTGTTATTAAAAATTTCAATTACCAAGCATATTAGTTTTCTGTTTTTGAATCAATTCTTCTTCGTGATGCCGATAAAGCTTTTCAATTTGAAAATATTATAATAATTCCCCGAAAATATACAGTTTTTCCATTTCCAAAGATGTTTGCATATCTAAACGTTCCTTTTCAATGTCATGCCCTTTCTCATTGTCTTGTGAACCTACAATCTGCGAAATCCGAAAAAAAATTATATGTTCTTGTACACTAATGTATGAATACATCTTAAGAATTCCCCGGAAATCAACATATTTTCCTTTTCCAAAGTTGTGTGCACAGCCAAACGTGCATTTTCAATATCATGTCAAGTTTTCAATGTCAAGTGAACCTATAATTTGCGAAAAAAAATTAAATGTTCTTGTAGATCAATGTGCATGGAAGTACAATATTTGTAGTCAAATTTTTACTTAAAACAACAAAATTCGAAATAGTATTTAATGTTTTCGTAGAAAAATGTGCACGACGATTGTATATTTTAAATTCAAAATTTCATTAATACAATTATTTTTTGTTTTATAATAATACTACCCTAGGACGCTACTCACGCTATGAATTTGGAACGACATAAGCATATTTATAATATTATTTTGCATTGTTAAAAATTGTACTAGTGTTTCTTATATTAATACTTTGCTGCGATGCCGATAAAGCTTTTCATTCGGTCAATTGCATAATTTTTTGACAAAATTTAAATTTTTTTTTTTAAAGAAGTTTCCACCTCAAAGCGAAAATTTTTTCAATGTAAGTTGAACCTTAAAACAGTTCACTGTTTTTGAAAAGAAATGTGCAGGACAATTGTTTATTTTTAATCAAAAAAAGAATGTTTTTTTAAGTAAATTCTATTTGGGAATATGCATAATACTTCTCCCAAAATCAAAGATTTTTTTAACTTACAAAATATAATTTGCAAATGTCAGGTAAACCTCCAAATTTTATTTAATACTTTTGTGGACAAATGTGCTGGCAATGGTATACTGTTCATGAAAACTTTGATAAATGCAAATATTAAGTCTTGTTTTTGTATTAATACAACCCTGTGATGCATATCACGATATTCATTCAGACCGACAATAGATTATTTTAAGTAAAATGTCGAATTGCTACAAATATTATATATTTTTTGGTATTGTACTACCCTGTGATTCTGTTCTTTCTGTTCTGTTCTGTTCTTTTCTTCATCACATATTGCCACTGCAGTTTCCCTCATATTTTTCTCCTCTACAAGCAGTTGTACTATGCGATATTAAAAAATCGTTGTACCTATATTAGGAAGCATACTTCTTAAATAGCATTTAAATTTTGCTTTTAATTTAAATTGAAAAATGTTATATATTAAAAACTTTTCTTTATTAAAGTGTTCTAATGCTAGCAAAATTTGTTGTATGTATAAAATAACTTCAAAATCAAAATTTATGTGGGAAGATCATCGAAGTGAATTTTTTAATATACTTTTTTCGTCCATAATTTATAAAAGAATATTATAGTTAAATAAATATCGAAGCCGTATAATAATTTCGTAGTGCAGTAATGTGCCTGTATATATTTAATTCACCATACGAAAATACGATCCTGGGTGCATATTCAGTAGATGACCTTGGCTCAGCCAATAAAAACGAGCATTTCAAATAATTTATGAATTGCCCCCTTCTTTAATTTCCTTATCCGTCTGTAAATGACCGTATATTTAAGTATTTTTTAATATATTTGGTGACTATAGCATTTGACAAAATAGGAATAAATTCTAGTTTGGTAATTTGGTAATTCATATGCAATATTCGTTGTTGTTGGATTATATTATTTTTAATACTGCTGACTTAATTAAATAATTAAGTCCATTTATCGTCTTAAGTTGAGAATGAATTGGTTTTCATTTAAATTTTAATTAATTTCACAAATAAATAAAAATTTATTTATATTTTTGTATGAAGCATAGGAGAGTAACTCGCCAAATTATAATTTTTAATAATGTTTAAAATTTTGGATCTTTTACTTTTAACAAAATTACTTATACTGTTTTTTAACTGATTATTCACAAATAATATAATAAAATTCTTGAAATGTTGGCCTGTTAATGCATTATATATATATATGTATGTATACATGATTATAAGCAAATAGGAACTTTAGAGAAATAAATTAATATTACATNCATGAAAGAAATATATTAATTTTTTAGTAAAAATTAATGTTGGAACTACTTATCTTAAACTTTATTTTATAGATTTAAATTCATATTCCGTACAATATTTTCCAAAAATACTAATAATCAGCAGAGTTTACCAATTTCGTATGATAATTATGGACACATTTTTACTACGCTTCAATTGAAAATGTCGAATGATCTTTTAGAAAAATAGTAATCAGAACAAAAAGAAGGTCATTTCAGCATTTACATGTGATACAACAACAGTGGCAAACCGTCCTGGATACGGATTAACGATTTTCTTCTTTGCTGGACTGTTTATTTTTTTATGTATGTAAGTTGTGGACGTTTCTGCTGCCAAGCATGTAAGAGAGACGTGACTTTGGAACACAGTTTTGCTTGAGTCAAATGTCAGTGTCCCAACTGATATAGACTCTGGTAATAGCTTATTTTTAGTCAAATTGATCATTGATTAAAATAATAGTATTTTTTGGTACTAATACGAGGCTAAAATGCTGATAAAGGTGTTCATTCTGTGAAATGCATTGTAATTTTCTATAATCCAAGTTGCAAATTAAAACGGATATTTTTGGAATTTCATGTGAAACTCATAACAGCGAGATGGCAAATTTTATTACAATATCCTGTCATGCCTTTAAAGCTGTACATTTTTAGAAATTCACAAAAATTAGCAGCGAATAAAACATAAAAAATCCACATAACATTTTATAGAAAAAATATTTTCAACTCCTTACTTTTCATTGTATTTTTAGTATTACAAAACCAAAACTGGTAAGTTAATTAAATGTGAATGGCGAAACCTTATTTTTGATAGATATTTTCATTGCAAAAAATAAGTAATACTGCTGATTACATAGCTGCTCAAATTGAAAAGGTCAATTTTTTTTTAAATTTTCTTGTAGACATCTGTACACGCAGATTGTGTATTTTTAATTAATATTTCAGTAATTAATTTTTTGTATTTATTGTGATGCTGTTCTAACTATTAATTCGGCACGACAATAGCATATTTTAAGTATTATTTTGTATTTTTTCCATGTCAAAGATATTTCCACCTCAGAACGAAAATTTTTTAAATATTAGTTGAACCTAAAAACAATGAATTATTAAATGTTTTCGAAAACATTTGTGCAGGACAATTGTATATTTATGATATTATTTTGCATTGTTTAATATATTACTAATGTTTCATGTATTATTACTTCGCTGAGATGCCGATAAAGCTGTTAATATTGCTATGTCAAAATGAACACTAATTTTTATAGAAACAACTTTTTATCTGCTCATAATTTTTCAATGTATTTGGAATGTTAAAAAAAAAAAAAAATATTAGAAAGTTTATCAAATGCGCAGGTTGAAAAAATATTTTTACTAGATATTTTCATTGCTACAAATATGAAAAAAAAAAATTAAAACTGCATAATATTTCTTTCAAAATCAAAGATTTATGTAATTTACAACGTACAATTTGTCAATGTATGTTAACCTCAAAACATTGTAATTCGAAATACCAAAACCCAAATTTTTTCCTCCGACAATGTTGTTTACTCCACAATAAGAACATTTTATCAATGTCATTTTCGCCTTAAAAAAGAAACATTCGAAATTTTATTGATTTTGCTTATAGACAAATACGAACGACAATAGCATATTTTTAATCGAATTTTTCATTGCTAAAAATATTATTAATTTTTTTTGTATTGATACTACCCTCTGGATCTATTCAAGCTCACAAATGAGCATGGCAATAGCTTATTTTTAATCAAATTTTCAATGATTGAATTAATAATATATTCTTGGTATTAAGACTATGCTGAAGTGCCGATAAAGCTGTTCATTCTGTAAAATGCCTAATAATTTTCGTACTTCCAAGTTGCAAATTAAAACGTAAATTTTTGCCACGTGAAGCGAGAGTACAAATTTTATTGCAATATCCTGTAATATCTTCAAAACTGTTAATTTTAAAAAAATTTGTAATAATTCGCAGCGAAAAAAAACATTTTTGGAACATATTGATATATTCATGATGAACTTGCTCAAACCAGCATTCATTTTTATAGAAACAATTTGTGCCTGTTCATAATTTTTCATATTTTTATTATTAAAAATAATATGTTTATATTGGAAAGTTAATGACATGTGCACGACAAAAATATATTTTTAATAGATATTTTTATTGCTATAAATAATTAGGATTTTTACTAATACTGCCCTCTGCTGCCATTATAAAAAAAAGTTTACAAAAATCAAATTTTATTCCTCGGAAAAGTTTTTTCCTACATAAAACATATATTTTTTCAATGTCAATTGTACATTAAAAAGCAAAATTTAGAATTTCACGTGATGGTTTCATCGACAAAGCCGTATGGCAACCGGATATTTTTAATCAAATTTGTCGTCACTACAAATATTATTTTTTGTTTGTTTTAATTCTGCTCTACAATAATAATTTATCATAATCAAAAGAGAAACACTCAAAAATTCATTAATATTGTTCTTATTGATAACATTGAAATAATAGTACTTTTTTTGGCATTAATCAACATTTTCGGGGAATTTTTTTCAATGTCATGTGAATCTAAAATCTGCAAAATTTGATAAAAATTAAATGTTCTTGTAGATCTATGTGTGAATATATCTTAAGAATTCCCCGAAAATCAACTTTTTTTCCTTTTTCAAAGATGTTTGCACATCCAAACGTTCATTTTCAATGGCATGTCACTTTTTAAATGTCGTGACAACTTAAAATCTGTGTAATTCGAAATTTTATTAAATGTTCTTGTAGAAAAATGTGCATGGCAGTATCACATTTGTAGTCAAATTTTTACTACACATAAAATTAATGCTTCTTGTATTATTCAATTTTTTCAATGTCATGAAAACCTCAAAACAGCGAAATTCGAGATTGTATGCAATATTTTTTTTTTTTTTAGACAAATATGGACGACGATTGTATATTTTTAATTAAAACTTATTAAACTAATACAAGAACTATTTTTTTTTTTAATTAATACTAACCGGGATACTGCTTCGGCACGACAATAGCATATTTATAATATCATTTTGCATTGTTATAAATATTAGTAATGTTTCCTGTATCATTACTTCACTGCATACATAAAGCTTTTTTATTTAAAAAATGCATAATACTTCTCCCAAAGCTGTTAATTTTAAAAAGTTTATAAGAGTTCTTCAGCGAATCAAACATTTTCTGAACATGTTGAATATTTGTAATTGATATGGCAAAGCCACTAATTTTTATAGAAACAATTTTTTTCTGCTCATAATTTTTCAATATATTTGAAAAATTTAAAAAAAAAACGAAATAAGAAAATTTATTAAATGTGCATGGCGAAAAAATAATTTTAATAGACATTTTCATTGGTACAAATACGAAAAAAAAAGTTTGAAAAATGTATAATAGTACTTCCATACATAAAATTTGTCAATGTCTGTTGAGCCTCATATTTTATTTAATGTTTTTGTTGGCAAATGTTCACGGCAACTGTAAATTTTTAATCAAATCTTTGATTAATACAAATTTTANCAAATGTTCACGGCAACTGTAAATTTTTAATCAAATCTTTGATTAATACAAATTTTATTTTCTGGTTTTGTATTAATACAACTCTGTGATGCTTCTCACGATATGAATTCAGCCCGACAAAGGCTTATTTTGAGTAAAATTCTATAAAAATTAGTATTTTTTTTTTTT
>JXOS01017113.1:8279-20534 GCA_001015075.1 Cirrula hians
TTTTTTTTTTTCTGAAATCATTTTCTCGAATTACATAGTGTTTTCAAAAAGGGGAGATAGGTGTATATAGATTTGGGCATATATAAGGTTTCGTTGCACTTATTTCGGTTAGAGTTCGCCTCGGAAAAATAATGCAATCACAGTATAAAGCCCCCATATTACATGTCTGATTTATAAATGTCCATCAAGTACTTAACATTACTCCGGAAAGTCAAACTAAGCTCGCATCAAAGGAGTCGTGTCAATCGTGAACGATTATAAATTTGTACACTTTGTTATATCTTCACATTGAATAATCAACTGATATTTATTCTGCTTAAATTATTATAACTATATTTGCAATACCGGCGACGAATCTAGTTTTTTTACCGAGTTACGAAAGACAGACATATTTTTAATTCGAAATAATCTATATTTTGTTAAAACAGTCCGATGAATAGTTTCAATATTTTCATTTATTTCAATTATATAGACTGATATTATCTCATTATATCCAAATTATCTCTTGTGTGTGGTTTGAAACCGGAACTCAGAGCTTCTTTATAGGCTTAGTCTGTGTGTTTGAAGTGTTGTCATCTGTTTCGCACAAAAAGTTAAAAAGCGATTTCAAGAGCAATCCGATGCACTGTAATGCTTGTTTTTAAAATAATACCTGCAGTCTCGACTGATAGGTTTCGTTGAATGATAATCATGTTTCAACACGACATTATTGATGTATTATGAATAAGATAAAATCCATGATTTGTAGGCGATATGAATAATTTTGAACTTTACAAAATAATTTAAGCACCCGTTTGATATGATTTGTTTAAACGCATAAAATTCAAAATTAATTATCGTAATATATGCCGATCAATTTTTTAATGAGTTAGATATCTTTTTCGATTCAAGTTCACTAGTTGCTTTTTGTATTGTATTGTTAATTATATTGCAAAACTAGTTGTTTCTAATAAATATTAATATAATGTAATACCTTCGATATGCAATCGAAATTAAATTTCATTCAATAAGAAAGCGTCGAATTTGCTGTGAATGCAAAACATTCAGTCATATAGATTCTTCATAAAACCATTCGATTGCAGCCAATTTCATAATATTTTTGAGTTTACTGCTTATATTGAGTCTCTGGATCTCCAACACGACACAATAGATATTTAACTCAAATGTCAAGATCATCCAAATTGTTTTCAATTTTCGTCCTAGTAGGATCGCAATAAGAATTTTTTTGTATGCATACCTTTTCCTCTGATGAATGAAGTAGAATTGTTGTGCTATGACGGATCATACAATGTCAACGATTCTAAAGTTTGACATTATTAGAGTAAAAATCCGATTTGTGCTGGATGGCTGAAGCAGTTACTTTTGTCAATTTTCCTGGGTTCACGATTGCTTGTCACTTTGGTTTCGAACCGCATACCATTTTTCCAGGTGTATGAATTGCCTATCATATTGCGTCAACTTACTCAAACGTTTTTTGTTCAACACCACATTCGTTGAATAATACAGTATATATATTCAAAATGATTGTACCTTCAAATATGTGATGTTCCTTAGATTATCTAATCATTCCTCAACGGTTTCACCGCCTTACGGAAAGATGTCCTACATTTCATTTTGAAGTCCAATATTTTTAAAATAATACAAATGAATTTGAAATGCCAATTAAACTGCAAAAACATTAATTGATTTCCTTAAGATTAAATTTGTTTTTTGATTAAAAAAAACAAAAATAAATAAATAAATAAATAAAAAACAAGTTCGAGGTCAAGACCGTCGAAATAACCCATCAGTCATTGAATTTAAAATAAATTAAGAATATCACATTTAAGTAACTTCCGATGAAACAAATTGTATATGCTCATTAAAGAAAGATCCGTTCTAAAACTCTGTTGCGAAGTATCCAAAATTATAAACAGATTTCTTTCATATCCTACAATACTATAATTCAAAATTATGGGAGGTACCCAAACTGCCCAGTGAATTGGCTTATGGGTATAAAAACAATAACAATGTAATGTCAAGTAAAAACTTTAAAGAAGCATGCGAATGAAATGCCTGACATTTAAGCTATGTTCCGTGAAATCGGGAGTAAACGTTCTATGGGAGTGACGGGGGCCAAAGTCCGATGTCGTTCAAATTTCTCAATGCAATGGAATCAACTAAAACTGAATACCTCATGTCAGTACAATGCGATGAAACACCCGGCTTTTGTGCTTATTTTTGCGAAATCGGGAAAACGTTCTATGCGAGGTACCTGAAGTTGTAGTCAGATTTCATTCAATTTTTACAATGTTATAGCATCCACAATAAATGTTTCCATATCAAATTTCAGTACAGTGTAACTACACATTTGGTTTTGGTATTATCGTCAAATCGGGAGATATCGTGTACACAGGCCGACGGACTGATGGACCGACGGACATTTGTACTTAGCCTTATTTTTTGATTCTATGAATTTATCTTCAAGAAATATATAGTAGAAAATGATTATGTCTATGTATTACATACTATCAACAAATATTATGGGGTTGTTTATGACTAAATAAATAAATATAAAATTTTTTATTTAAATGTAATAATTCCAAATATCAATCTTTTCTCAAAAAAACTAATCGCCTTAGTAGTACCAAGTTTTTAAAAGTCGTTACGACGATTATAAGCACGAAAACCTAATTGAATATATATTTAGAAATATATTAAAGACCCGAACAAGGTATCGTATGCAAATCTAACCTGCGAGTTTTATGAATGTTTCAAAAATGGAATTACATTGGACATATGAAGACAAGAGTCCAATCAGTACGGACTCTGAATCATACAGACATAACGACTTTTCAATCAACTGCCTATAATATTGAAACCAATAATTTTTTTAATATTAAATTAATTTTTTTCGTTTGGAGAACTGAATGCGTACTTTTTGTACTTTTCAGAGTTGAAAACAGAATAGACTTTCAGCATTTTATGCATTAGCTATTGATTGAGTATCTTCAACTTCTTCAGTAACTGTACTTTGATTTGATAAATCTGCACAATGATGTCGGTTCTAGTTTATTTTTCTTTCTAACATAATATGTCAAAGTTTGTCGAGTGTTCTACTTAAAAAGGCTGACTTGCCATGAACCTGTTGTATTATTGGAATTTAAATAACATTTATTTTTATTTAGGAAATAAATAAAATAATCACAGCGATATGGTCAGCATTATCAATTAGATGTACCCATGTCGGTAAATTACAAAAAATATAGCTTTGAGATATATTTGCTAAATTTGGTACACAGATATAAATTGTAATATTATTCCGATACAACCAATATATCGAGAATCCTCAGTATGCCTAGTCGACATAAAAATTTTAGTTTAACTAATGCCAACTTCATATAAAGATCGTTGAATTGTTTTTTTTTAATTCTGCTGGTATTCTCATAAATCCTAAATGTGCATAATCAAATAAAATTCAGAAGCACTTATGTGGAGAAAATTCAGGGTTTTATTCCAAGCTAGGCATAAAATCCATGTATCTCTATAAAACAAGATTACACCAATGCATAGTGCCTAAAATTGTTGGGATCGGATAGAAATCAGAGATATCCACAATATCCTTTTATAAACGAAAGAGAGTTTAATATCAATCAAATTTATAATTGACCAAACATTGCTATAAGGCATTTATGATTATGAAAGATTAGCATAGTAGGAGGAGAGTTAGGGGCACAACTGTTTGCTAAAATTCCCTTAGATTTTGCAAACATTACCCTGGAAGTCGTTCAGCCTCAATGAGATAGTGAATATGTAATGAATATTAACAGTGACACCCAATATGGGGTCTATTCTGTCAATCTCAAGATATGAAATAGTGAGTGCTAATTAAACTTTATTTAAGGGCATAGGGTAAAGGGCGGGTCGATCGGTTCCATTTCATAGGAATTTCACATTACAGTGAAAATATCTCGAAATTCATCCAATCGACCTCCATGCGTTGTTGGTTAGAGAATAATTCGCACCAACTATTGCATTTTCAACATCCCGGCGGGGACTATTACATTCAAAAATATAATTTTTAAGTACTTACTATAAAATTATTAAAGAATTAATTTATCATTTGGTATATTGAATAAAATTTTAAACTTTATGAAAGTATGTTGTGCATACTTCATTCATTCTGACCACTAAAACTTTTATCGATAGAAATGCGCATAACCTCATTCTTATTGATAAATTTGATCATAATATCAGTTTGCATGGTACACCTATATACGCAGTGTTTTATTTCTAGCGTTCCGATTTTTATTAATGTCTCTTAAGGGTAACTGCACGTATGCCGCATTATTTGTTATTTAGTTTTTGATATTGGCCACTGTTGTCTGCTTTTATCGAATAAAGATGTTTCCTCGAATTTCGCATTGCGCATTGCTAAAAACATTGCAGTATGCTTACGCTGAATCTGCTGTGATGGTAGACTGGAATCCTTCGAAAGACGGCCATCAACGACTTCAATCGCAATGAACATCTCCAAAGTTAAGAAAATATAGTCATCAAATCGTAGTTATAGTTTGCAACGAATAGCCGACGGACTTCCTATGTCTTGGGAATGAACACGTATAATTTCAAATCAGTGTTGGGTTTTAAATGTATTGCCGCTCTAGCCCTCATATTGTCGCAATCTAACATAGATATCGTTTTGTTTTGACTAATACAAAAGAACACCCTTAATTGACTCCTTCTCACCTGATATGACTATGGGAGAAGATTTTGTTTTCCCCGAACTAAAATGATTTGTTGGAGGCAAACATTTGCAGTTGATGAGATACTCAAAAAAAAAAAAAAGGAATGAAATCTGAAATTGATTCCATAGAATGCATAACTATTATTTTAGAATTTGTTAACAGACGCCCACATTGGAAGTGATACGACAATGTTGTTTTAATTAAAAAAATGTTATACTTTATTGACAAATTCCCCATGTTTTGAAAGAATGTCTAATTTTTTCATTTGATTGCAAATTAATTCAATACAGCTTTAAATAGCTATAATAAATTTGCAGTCCCAGCCAAAACCATCTGTAATAGATTTGGGTATAAAAAGAGACTAACCTTGTGTTCGATTATGATTGAGATATTACGACGGTGGAAACCATTATCTCTAGAATTGTTTCATATCCCAGATGAAATAATATCATAATTTATATGGCACCCTAACGTTGAAACTACATTTACAAAGTAAATTCCGCAAACCATTATTACCTGGTATGTTCATATATTCTTTCAAGGTTTGCACACAAGGAATGAAAAAAAAAACAAGATAGACGCAATAGTCGGCCAATACCGACTGTGTTATAATCATCGGTTATACCAACAGCAAATTTCAGTTACTTCTGATGAAACAACTGGTATCTTAATCATTTAAGTGAGACCGGTTTAAAATGCCTATGAGAGGTACCCTTAATTATGGACTAAATTCACCCAACTGAATAATGTTCTGAAAATTTTATAAAAACGCACAACGAAATTTTAAAAGATTGTGACGATAATCTCAAAAAGCTTTGTTATCAAATTTCGGTAGCCTTGAATGAAACATATNTCTTAATCATTTAAGTGAGACCGGTTTAAAATGCCTATGAGAGGTACCCTTAATTATGGACTAAATTCACCCAACTGAATAATGTTCTGAAAATTTTATAAAAACGCACAACGAAATTTTAAAAGATTGTGACGATAATCTCAAAAAGCTCAAAGATAACAAATCAAATTTCGGTAGCCTTGAATGAAACATATGACTTTTTTTTCTGATTTCTATGAATTCAAGTTATGGCCAAATTTTGCATAGTCATTATTTTTAACACAAAGGGTGTACCAAAATTCATCAATCTATCTCAACAAAAAATCTACCTCAAAAACTAGTGAAGTTATCGAGGTCACAGACAGGGATACATCCCTCAATCGATTTTTATACAAAAGAGAGAATATTAGATCAAAGTTTTTTTTTTTAGTTAAGATCCGACCAATATTTTGGGTACATTCATTATACTTGTTTACTTAAAATGGGGACACAGACTTGTCATAAGAGTTGCAATGAAATTATATAATTGTATAATCACGTGGTTAACAATGGCATCTAAATGTGTTCCAAGAATGGACAAGATTGAATGAAAATCCGAAGTACTTACCAAGAGTTATTTTTTAAAATTTACAAAACTTGCTAAGTGAATGATTTCTATGCATTACATACTTGGAACAAACCCATTATACACTCAGTCTATGACCGATGGGTATAAAAAGATGTAGAAATAGTACATAAATTTTGTTTACTCTTTTTCTATTAAACCTAGTCAAAACATAATTATTAAAACTATCCATGCAATTTATATAAAAGAAAGTGTTGAACTGTTCAGTATTTAGTGCAGTTTCTAAATATTCAAAAAAACATTTATAACATCACAATATTCTTTCCAAAAAATAGTAAAAACTTTAAAGTATTTCGTTTGATCTTCCGTAAAAAAAATGTGTCTTCCGTAAAAAAAACTTTCGAAATTAACTTTATTCGAAATGATAAAAATTGGATTATATTGAAATAAGGGAGAAAAGAGAATTATTAAAAACCCGCAAAAACATTAAAAATGTACTTGCTCATATGTACAAGAAAAATTTATTTTGAAATCGGCCAACTGTAGTGCAAAGCAAAACAAATATATTTTCATAAAATTTTTATAAACATCAAGGAAAAACTTAGAATTCATCATCGAATTCCCAAAAAAGTTTATATTAAAATCTAAGTTGGCCGAATTCATTGTTTGTGAAAGGCATTAGGAACAGTTTTTGACAAAAACAACAAAATTCGAAATACCTATATTATACGATTAGTACCTATATTATCTATAATACCTATATTATAATAGTACGTCATACTAAATACTAATTTCAAACAAGATTCATGTAATAAAATACGAAATATTTTTTAGTTCTTCTTATTTTATTATTTTTTTTTTATACACGTTACCAGTGAATTGGAAAAGGGTATATTATTTTGGTCATACGTTTGTAACCAAAGAATGAGTGACTGGAGACATATCAAAATATGTACCGATATGCTCAGCATCACCACAGATTTCGATATAGCGATGTCCATCCATCTGTCCGTCATCAAATTCTAGAAATAACGCCTTGGCCTAGAATTCACACTTGTCCTCGATCCAACTAATATTTCGCGTACCTCCCCTTGATATTTTGCAANGTGAAAGTTATTTCGCGTACCTCCCCTTGATATTTTGCAANAACGCCTTGGCCTAGAATTCACACTTGTCCTCGATCCAACTAATATTTCGCGTACCTCCCCTTGATATTTTGCAATGAAATTACGTAACTAAATTAATTATCATTGCTTCTGATCGTGTTCCAAGAATGGGCAAGATTCCAAAAAAATCGGAGGTACCTCCAGTACATCTATGTGGTCTGAAAAAAGGGTTTTAACGAAAATTGTCCACAAACATTAATCAAATGCCACGAAATTTAATTTTTCATAAATTTCAACAGAACTTAATTATTCAGTGGACAAAATATAAATTTTTAACAAAAGTGAGTTTGTATGGATGAAAATCTGAGTTGCCTTCTGAACACCTTTTGATTACAAGAATAGTGTTTTGTTCATATTGTGACTTCTCTATACTTTACAATTTGGAAGCGACGTTTACCTCACTATCAGCCCAACACGATTGTAAGTTTATTACTTTTTTCTGTTCGTAGTCAATTATTATATCGACTTAGAACTTACAAATTAAATATAGAAATAGAATATCGGATATCAAAATTAAAAATCGTATGAATAAATATTGAAGCCGACTTAAAATTCTCCAGATGAATTAAGAATATCTTTTTCAAAAGTAAAATTTGTAAAATTTAATATTTTTTGAACCGTACACTCTACTGGAGGCACCCGGTCTATTGGATCTATTAAGTAAATTTTTATCAAATGCTTACTACAAAAGAACCCATAAAAATTAATATATTTCTAGTTCTGAGAAGATCGTGCTATGGAGGGTAATTGAACGTGACAACTAATTTGTCCCATTATGAAAGGTATGTTAAGAGTATATATAATTTAGTATAAGAAAACAGAATTCATTACCAAATTTGTCAAAGTTTGGAACAGGGAAGTTCCTCGAAGTTATACATTGACATTGAGGAGTATTCCTTTATGATCCTTAGATCAAAAACTTCGAAGTGGTCGCCATAACAGATTGAATAAATATTTCTCTTAGAAACATAAAGTCGTAAAAAATTATTTCTATACATTAGAGACATGGCACAAAACTATAATCCTATGACTCTATGATTGATGCGACAAATTACGAAAAATCGTTGTTAAGACTATCTGCAGTCTACATATTCTTTTTTGGGTAGTTTTGTAATATTTAATTTATTTAATTATATGATTTAAAAAATTGTGAACATTTTAAAACAGCATAACATACTATATTTACACTTTTCATTTAATATGAATTTCAAAGATAATGCAATGCGGAAAAAAATCATATCTTATTGCACAAATGTAATGAAATTCGGTTACTGCCAGATCGACTTTGTCAACAAGACGTATATCGGCTACCATCCATAGAACTTTATTCTCGAAAAATGTGAAAGTTATTGAACTTAATTGCACTAATTTTTTTAAATTTCCATAATATTCTTCGATTTGAGTGAAACTGTTTAGTTAATTCCGGTACCTCCTATTGGGGTTTTGACCGTCATTTCAGTTAAATGGTCGGAAGCAACTGAAATCGGGTATTGCTGCAATATCTAATGTCACTTGAAAGTGTGATCGACATCAACCAATAGTTTNGTATTGCTGCAATATCTAATGTTATTTGAAAGTGTGATCGACATCAACCAATAGTTTCAGGTACTTCCCCAGACGTGTCTTACCCCTGGATTCACTAAATTGGGCATATGCGCCAGGACTCATAAGTAACTGAAGCTCTGTTCTAAAATTTCCATAATTTTAAGTTGTTTGGACACGTTTTAGTTTCAAGTTCGCTCAAATCGGGATGAAATCAAAGATTCTGAAGTACGTTATTGTAAGACTGATTTGATGTGCCTGTAATTCTCCTGAATTTGAATCAATAAAAGTACTTGCCAATTGTATCTATCTTGTCTTTTATTTTTATCTGATTTATGATATTTCTTTTTTAAGTGAAACCTTAAGAAAATTCAATTTGATTTATATATATTATCTAGATATGAATAACACATAATAATAAATTCTTAAAAGATTGGCATTCGTTTGCTGTGGTCTCGCATTGTAAAATTAAAGGGTTCAGACAAAAAAAATTTATTAGCATCATTGTTGAGAACCACCTCAAATGGAATCAACAAAGCACCTGTGCTTTTGGTTTAATTTAATGCATGTGCTGATATAAGCCGATGAAACATGGACGCATGCAATATTGGATTAGCTTGAATTAGGATAGGAAAACCAAACATAAGATGTACGGTCTTACGGACGGAATCACGAGGTGTAGGAAATCATAGCCAAAAGAATGAAAAGCTAGCGGATATGTTTGCTGAATTGTATCGGTCATATGTATGAGTCAAACCCAGATCGTAAAGCGTTTCATTCTAATCCGAGCAGTGGTAATCGCAAAAATGGCAGACCCTTGCATTGATCAGGAGTTGCACGATGTCCCAGCCCAGGATAATCGGAATAGTGCCGATAGTTGTAACTAAGTAGGCAATCTGTATCTGTAACCCAGTCCTAAATAGTTTTGCCAGGACCTAATTTTAACTTATTTATTGGACATATAGAATAAAAAAATCAAAGTCATATTATGTGGGTTTTTTTTTTTGAGGTGAAAATTATTATTATTATTCGCTTAATATTACATTAATACTTTTTCTTTATTTTAAGATAAATTGGTTTTCAAATTGTTTATCATATTGGCTATTGCTATTATTAATCGATTTGGACTATTGTTTGGAGAAATTCTTTTCAGTTAAAGTCTATAGAAGAACAGTCCAGGTAGCAAAAAACCCACAGGGTTCAGATGAGCCATCCTCCTGCATATGTAATGGTCTGATTTGGACACTTATTGATTTCAACTATGTTATATCCTTGAATTTTTGTAAAAAATAGTGCAGTGGTTTATATAGATGTCTTTGAATCTGCAATAGGGAATACTGGGTCGTTTAGTAATTCGATGTCTTACGTATCGCTTTCGCCCAACGGCAGGACTGCTTAAGAGCCTGCACAAATACAAATGGTAATAATATTGAAGCATTTATTGAATTCTATCGAAATTTAATTTTTTTCAATTCTTCGAACATACTTAGATTGTACCAAAAAGTTTATCATGATTATATTAATTTCAACTTGTCAAACACAATTTCTTCTGGTTTTATCCGAATGTAATTTGTGCAAAACGTTAGTCTACGATTAACAGGCAATCAAATACATCCATAATGATGAAATTATATTATAATCGAAGTACTTCATCTACTATTGTTCTTTCAATAAAATAGTTTCGATTCTTTTTGGTTTGTTCTTAGTTAATTTTCTTATTTCTTTATAGTTTGATATAAATAATATAGAGAGTTCTTAATCACTAGTTTAAATATGCATAAGAGGAGCCCTATCCAATGCACTTGTAGAACATGAAAAATTAACGAACGCAAGACTATACGAAAGAAAAAAAAAGGGCTAGAATAGTAAGCAAAGTATATTGAATTCTATTAATTTTTGTTTTAGTGCGGAGTGAAACTCTAAATTTGAGCAGAATAAAGGGACGAGATGAAAACTTGTATCTCTCTGACCATGACAACCGTTCTTTTTGTGCAAAGTACAACAAACAATTGTTACTCTCCCTTAACTTTGTGCTAATTTTAAATGTTTATATTGAACTTCGATAATGGAAGGTTCTCGCAGTCATTTCTCTGAAATTGAGCGAAATGCTTTAATTACCTCAAGTTTCTCTATACTTAAGCCAGACCCATAAACACCTTCGCTTTAAATGGTCCATTTTGCAGATTTTTTTAGCATGCTGAAGTGAGGCTCGCCCTTAAATGTGAGATAAAGTGGATGATCAGGGCAACCTCATTCATATCGAGAACCACAGTAAATTTCATTGCATTTATAAAAATTTTCAATTTTACATCCAGCAAAAACAGCAATACGGTACCGATAAGGATTATTGTGTATGTTTGTATCTAATAATCTGCTGCCTTAGCTATTGAACAAGAGCTCCGTGTGTTCAAAATGTGTTANTTTGATTATTTGTATCTAATAATCTGCTGCCTTAGCTATTGAACAAGAGCTCCGTGTGTTCAAAATGTGTTAAAAATATTTTTATAGCAGACTCTTCGCTTAATTAACGTGACATTGGTGTAGAATATTCATCAGACAATCGGCACATTTGAAGGTACCGAACCCACAACTTTTGTCGATCTCAATTTCTGCCGGGTATTCATGGCTATTTTCATTTCAACAGTGCCAATTATGCAATGTGCTGGATAAATATTTTGATTGTCTTGTAAGACGCTAATGATTTCATGTTGCACGATTTTGGCATGAAGCCTGAAGGAGTCAATAACCTTGCAAGTCCATACGCAATCAATGCAAAGAATAAATAATAAAATTGAAAACCACGCACATAGAACTGTTTTCGCTTCTGCGTAGTCTAATTCATTACTAAATTCCAAAATGACCATTTAATAAGTATCTACACGATGCTCGTGTGTTTTATGTTTTTTGATATTTAAATGTTTTAGCTTTTCATTTCATTAAACATTTTTTGTTTTTACTCAGTTCCTTGTAATTTGATATCAGTCACAAGTCTTTAATGCAAGTTGTTTTGCCATAATAAATATTTACGCATATGAACCTTAAACAAAAGAAGAACAAAGCAAAAGAGCGAATCTTTGCATACTACTATAATGTCCCACCCTCACATAATAAGACTAATTATACAGTTTCGTGCATTCTAAGAATTTTCAGGTGAATTTGAGAGCCGCATCAAAGTCAGGTTATGGACAAAGAAAAATAATAAAACTGCACATCAAGCGCAAGAAATCGCCCACAAATAGCGATCCAGCACATCAAAAAAAAAAAAAAAAATTATAATAAAAAAAAAAAATCATAAAATATAAAAGTTAAAAAACCAAGGCACAAGAGTTAAATATTTTTTACAAACAGTAAAACAACTCGAGACTAAATAATCGGAGCAGAGTTTTGAGGAAAAAAAAAAACAAAAAAATAACAAAAAAAAAA
>JXOS01017165.1:0-10845 GCA_001015075.1 Cirrula hians
CGAAATTGATTTTAAATTTTGGAAATTGTGTTTAGAATCCGAATTTCATTACTCTAGCTCGCAATTTAAACAAATAATATAATTTTTGATTTTTCGAAGTCGGATATGATTATTTCCATGCCTTACGAGCTTTTCACATGCCCCTCATAAACGGGGGGAATTATAAAATTTTTTCGAGGCATAGATCCGACCCTTCGTGTGTGCATTATATTTAAGCTTAATTTCACCAATCTTAATAATATTTTTTTAAAGTATTTTACAGCTGGTCTATAAGAGTGAGTATATTTCAGAATCATAATCTAAAATTGTCCAATTTCAATAATATTTACCATTTTTGATGGTATTTTACAGTAAGTATATAAGGGGGAGTATATTTGAGAAGCATAAATTAAAGAAAAGCAGTTTTCATTTATTTTTTCTTCAAGGATAAGTCTGTATTACAGACTTTTTTAGATAGTTTTTTGTAGAATTAAAATAAATTTCAATATATTGACCTTATACAATAATAAAGTAAAAGTGAACATTTAAAAAACTAATTAGCAGTCTAATTACTCTACTTAAGATCGGAGTAAAATTGTTGTATATGCTACTCTTGAAATTTATGCTATTGACCAGCAACGGTTTTCATTTAATTTTTATTCAAGGGTAAGTCTGTCTTACAGACTTTATTAGATAGTTTTTTTTAGAATTAAAATAAATTCGCATACATTCACCTTATACATTAATACAGTGAAGATTTAAAAAACCAAATAAATACTTACGCTAGTGAAGATCGAAGAAAAATGTTTATATATATGCGACTCTTGAAATTTATGCTATTGAGCAGTAACGGCGTTTCAGAAATATACTCACTGGTGCAGAATATCCTCATTATAAATTGTTATTTACTTAAATTCATATTGAATTTTTATTTTTGAAGGGTTCCATAAGATAACCGATAAACTACTAACAGCAAAACAAGAACAACAAAAATTTTGCCTTTAAATGAATATTTCGACAATTTTGAATCTATTGTAGTGTAGTTAAAATTATGAACCTATTACGCAAGGTATTTAGGAAGCATGTTTTTAAAACTATTGAGCGGTACGAATAAAATTCGCGTTTTCACGTGTATATGGATCTGACAATATTTTATAAAAGCTTCTATTCACATCATGATTTTTGCCTTTGACATTTGTTAGCTGTCACATTAAGCTTGCTTTGGAAAAAAACTGCGCGACGTTCTGTTAATAATTGTAAGTGTGGCAACAGTTTGAATAGGGAATCAAAAAAGGCGCATACTTGACATATTCAAAATTTTTATTTACGCAGAGGAAAAACCGCAGCACAAGTTACCTGCTATAACGTAACGTTATGTTTATATTGATGAAGCCTCTAAAGATGAACAGTGCCGGAATTGGTTTGTCAACCAACTTGCGTCTAGGAGATTTTCCACTCGAAGACGAGCCAGTTTCAGGTCGGCCAAGTGAAGTTGATGGTGATCATATCTAGGCTTTAATTTAATTGGATCGTCATGAAACTGTGCTTATTAAAATAGACGTCTTGGACTCGTAAAAACGATATTTGGTTAGCAAATGGATTAAGAGAAATTCATTTTAAAAGTGTCTTAAACCTTTATTTACATCTCAAACGCAAAATATTCGATCCATTATGCAGCGTATTATCACTTGTGATGAAGCACGCATTCTTTGCAATTAAGTAAGTGAAACTGATCTTGGTCCAAGTATGATGAACCGCCACATACCATTACAAATGGTGAAATTCACGCAAAGAAAAGTTTGCTGTCAGTTTGGTAGGATTGGAAGAGTGCGCTTTATTTTGAGCTGCTCCCACGTAACCAAACGATCAACTCAGATGTCTACTGTCAACAACTGGGCAAATAGAATGAACAAATCAACGAAAGCCTTCCAGAGTTGCTAAAATTTTCATCATGACAACGCTACATACACATCTTTAATCACTTGCAAATAATTATTGCAGCGTGGTTGTGGAGTTAAGAGCCAGCATATACCCCTGGGCTTATAACATCTGCTTACCAATTATTTTGATATTTTCAGAACTCTGTGGGTGGTAAAGCATTCGATAATGAACAGAGTATAAATACGCGCATGGCTCAATTTTTTGCTAATAAAAACCTAAACCACCGATGAAACTGGAAAATAAATCATTAATTACTGTTCATTCTTTGTATTAAAAATAAAGACTTGAAATTGCATGGAAATTTCGCTAATTGCTTTTCGGACAACGCCATATTAATAACTAATAGCGTATATATAACATGGATTTTTTTAAAGTTCAATTTGTAGTAGATACCCGATTTTTACCATATCACATCGCTTTTTATAGAATAAGTTAATTATTATTATTATTATTAAATAACTACTCAACTTGTTGTGGCAGACAGACGGACATCACTCTATTGATTTATTTTAACTGATATCTCTTCACGAAACATATAGTGAGAAACGATAATTTTTAAGTATTGCATACGCTGTAAAAACATCATATAACCCCAATGCAGTGCCTGATAGGCCTAGCAATAATTTGCAATATTATAAGATACTTATGGCTTTATCACATGCACCGAAGGCCAATAAAAAAGTTTCGATTTTGCAGCGCCAAGCGGAGTAAGTTGAGTTGCAAATTTTTGGCTATATTGCATATATATNTGTTGTACAAATATCATATAACCCCAATGAAGTGACTGTTGGGCTTAGCAATAATTTTTAATATTTTTGGATCACACGCGCTTTATCACATGTGCAGTGAAGGCCAATAAAAAGTTTCGATTTTGCAGCGCCAAGCGGAGCAAGTTGAGTTGCAAATTTTTGGCTATATTGCATATATATTGGCATACAATTAGTCACACATTTGCGTTGTAAATATTTCAGAAACTTTGAATTAACACTTGCGTGCATTTGCGCTGCAAACTTTGCATTGCTTATGAACTCAATTTCCGCGCAGCCAGGCCAAGCATGGAATTCTACCGAATACCAATTAATGGCGTGAAACAATAACAACAAAATTGTTTTGCAATACAGCGATGCCAAGCGATACAAAACACAACATATGCCTTTATTGATGTTCAGCTGCTGTGCACACAGTCCTCGTGCTGGGCTTATTGGCAAATGGAGCTCTAAAAGCGTATACTGTAAAGTTAAATACTTATACACAAAAAACATAAGCCTGTACTGAGTGCATTGGTTTTAAACTTTTTTGGTGGATGTTTGTATTACAGGTGCAAACAGGGCCAAACTTTCCCCTGGTAACAAGCACACACTTGCAAATTCGCCAATTTCGAAAGCAAATCACTAGCAGTTAGTTGTTGTTTCAATCCACTTAATGCAGACAAGCGGCTTAAAAACTGTTGCCATGTTTGTGTTTGGTATTTACCATAGCATGTGCTCATACGAATTGTATACAATTACTTGCTGAATTGAAAAATTATTTGGATTTTATTTTTCGAGGAGACAGCAACTGAATTGTGGACAACAGCATTGAGAAGACATACACGCTTCTATTTAAACAAAGTAGACACATTTCTCTCTTAATCTTGAGAGAGTTCGTTAAAATCGAAAAATTTTCAAGACGACAACGAGCAAACAGCTCTTTTTCAAATCCGAATGAGTACCCAAGCCTGTAGGGATTTTGTTATGGCATTAAGACATTTAGAGAAAGAAGTATGCACTACTGCATGTGTTTGGAGTTTTAGAATTTCTTTTCTCAGAATATAGAATGACCTCCAAAATCAGTACTGCACTCCCCAGATGAAATGCTTGAGACGTACGCTAGTTTCCTTGCCATGACTTGAATTCCTAATTTTAATTCTTAGAACGTAACGGCAAGCATATCTTTTGTCAGCTTCCTGCAGCGAAGGTTCTACCATCATCGCCATACACACGGCTTGTTAGTCAGGAACTTTGACTGATAATTTCGGTAAGAACAGAATGCTCTGCGACTGTGTCTGGCGCGATCAAAAAGGTAGCAGCTCCTTAATGCTGGTGAAACTATTTAAAGAGATCAGTACCGAAAATAAATTATCAATCATGAATTGATGGAAAAACGACTAGAAGTGGTCTGGAGACAAGCAAGCAAGGTAAGTCGCAATACACTTGAAAACAAAACATAACTGCTTTGGGATACCATCTTATG
Organism: Cirrula hians; assembly: GCA_001015075.1. NCBI lineage: Eukaryota > Metazoa > Arthropoda > Insecta > Diptera > Ephydridae > Cirrula > Cirrula hians. The sequence goes on from JXOS01017165.1 coordinate 4,153, forward strand.
ACTTGACAGGGAGCTGCTACCCTCTTGCCTTCTTACGACTTTAATTTTTTTTTTTTCCAGCACGTTGAAGTATACGAAGAAGTCGCAAATTGTATGGCAATTGGGTTGCCTGCAAAGACGATAATTTATTGGCGTCAAATCCACAAATTGGCTGAAAGCTAGGGAATATGTGTAGCTAGCAATGGCCAATACTTTGTAGCAATATATTTTACTTTCGCCTTAAACAATTTTTATTCTACCCATCTGCCAAAGACAGGGGGTACTATGGGTTTGTATAAAGTATATAAGGCATAAAAATAATCGGTTCAGATTATACATTTCTTCGAGACATATGCATTAAAAAAGAAACTCGATTGAACAATGTCTTTCTGTCCGTATATCCTTCACCACGATAAATTGAATAGTTTTTCAGATAATTTGATTAATTTAGTTTAATGAAAATATTTTGCTGAAAGTAAGGTCGAGTTTGTTTACGGGCATAGTGAATTAACCCCCGATTNTACACGGAATAAAAAACGAGTGCTTCATCACATTGTATTGAAATTGGGTATAGAAGCATTTTTGAATCTATGCCAGAATATTATACAGTTTGAGAAAAATCAGTCAATAACTGCAGTTACCTCCTATTGAAAATTTTTTTCCCGATTTTACGATAATAACCATTAAAGCGATATGTTTCATCGCAATCTCTTGAAATTTGGTATGGAAGCATTTTTAGGTTATTGCCATATGATTGTACAGAAAAGTCGTTTTTGTTTAGAGTGGACCTGGTGGACACCTTGCACTCCAAATGAGGAGTCCAACATGAGTGACTTACCAGCACCTCAAGTTAGTACCCTTGGTAGCATACAGGGTGTAGTGTGTACGTAGCATGGACATCTACCATGGTTTTCGTATGAGGCCTACCTTACCTCGAGATTTATTGTACCATAGCCATAACGTTGCAGCCAATATGCTACCTCACAAATGACCGGCACCATTGGAACAATCACCCTATACATGTATACGGTGATGTACCTGGTATCGCCGTACTTTGATCCCCGGGGTAACAGCCAAGCCTTCTTCTGAGAGCCTCCGTCGCATGCGATGGTCTAAGCCTGGGCCAAGNCACCATTAGAACAATCACCCTATACATGTATCCTTATACATGTATAGGGTGATTGTTCTCAATCACCTTGATGTTTCGGTATCGCCGTACTTTGATCCTCGGGGTAACAGCCAAGCCTTCTTCTGAGAGCCTCCATCGCATTGGATGGTCTAAGCCTGGGCCAACTCGAACACACGTGGCAACAGCGAGAGACACCGTCCGCCCCCCAGTTTCGAGGTCTGGGAACCTTGTCCATTTATTTTCAGGAGGGACCTTAACGAAGCCTTCTAATGGGTACGAGTTCCTGAGACACACGTACAGACCACCGTACGTCTCGTTTAAACACTCTACTCAAATAATTGTGTCATTTTAGAATTCTGGGCATGCCGATCGTTCAGGAATGTCCTCATATCCCAAATAGTAACATTATATAGCACAATTTGAACAAAATCAATTGAACTTTATAATCATATTTATTCACAATATCAGCGAAAACAGTCTATAACATTGGATATTTCGCATAGCCGTTTTATCCCCGATCACCGATTTTACTTAATTGTGCTAGTATAATCTTTCTCCATTGAAATTGACTTACAGTTTGTATGCTTGCAATATTTTTTTAAATGGATTGACTGATGGACTATTACATCTTGTTGGTTTTTATTTTATACCGGTATACATGATACTCTTGTTGGGGAAAGTTATGAAAGTGAGAACTAGCTATGACCATTATTATCCATTTTAAAATTATTCTCATAGTTTTCGCAACAAAATAACAGTCCCTCCATTCCGGTACCCCTGGTGGACCCAGTTTTTTAAANCAACGATCGCTCCACTCCGGTACCCCTGGTGGACCCAGTTTTTTAANAAATGTTTTTTAAGTAATATTTTGAATAACTTTAAAGCTTTTTTAAGCACTTTTTCAAATAACTGAATTCATATNCTATTTTTATAACTTTAAAGCTTTCTTAAGCACTTTTTCAAATAACTGAATTCATATTGGGCAAACATTTCGCACATTCACTTAAGAAATGCTAAGGAAATGCGTCTTTAAAAATGAATAAAATATTGTTGACAAAAAAATCGGCAAATATTTGAAAATTTAATTTGCACATTGCACATCATTCACGCCTGGAATTTAATCACATGCTCAGTAAAGATACTGGCGACCGACGCGCAGGCAGTGAGCAACAATTCGCACCAACATTTGATATCTGATTACATGACCGTAATGCAAATTTTCTATGCAAAGCACGCAAAGAAATTAAAACCATTTAATAAAATACAAGCGTGCAAATGTGGCACATAAAAAAATATAAAATAAAAATAAATAAATGAATAAATAAATAAAATGAAATAAATGGAATATGCCAGCAAAGACAAGACTTTGGAATTTTTCATAAATATTTTCATTCGAAAATATGCGGGGAAAATGCTCAAAATACAAAAGTGTGCGAATAAAAGAGGAACGTTTACAAAAACTTTAGCAATTTCCTAACCGCACAACAATGTCAAATATTTCCGTCAGCAGTTTAGACACGCAAGTGCCACATGCAAAATGCACGCATTCACACAGCACACGCTTACACACACATACCAGCAAAGTAGAAATGCGCAGCGCACGGACAAAACACTGTCAGGCAGCAGCAACCATTAACAAATTATGAAAACATGAAAAATATTATCAGCTTGCGAAATGGTAAAATGATAATCATATGCCAACAAAGCAAGGCAAAGAATAGACTTGCACTCTGCCACAAATGCCAGCCGATAATATTTGTTGAGCAAAGACCAAAGCTGATACGCAAATGCTGCGCAGCCGAAGCTGTAAAAAGCTGGCCACCCACAACGCAGAGCTCGTTGGTCACATAACTAGCAGCGTTGTGGCAGCAACGCAAGACAGCAGCGTCAAGTTCGCTCAACTCACAAGACGCCAGCATTTCATTTAAAAATTGAATGCCGATCATTACGTTGATTACACAAATATGTATTCGCTGCTGTAGCAGAGCACTAAAATAGTGAACGGCATGGTGAACAAAATTGACGCTGATTCTGTGCCAGCATCAAATATTTTACATAAAACATGTCGAAGCGAAGAAAAATGACAAAATTTTGCCCAAAGCGACCGGCACGCATGTCCATGACAACTTCAATGACAGCCAGCAGCACGAGGCATTGTTTAAGCGCCCTACGTGCGTGTGTCGAGTCGTATCGTGTGACACATTGGCAGGCGCGCATTGCCAGGCACTTGAGCCAAAGTCACAACGACACCAGCTCAACTGAAAGTAGTTGTAATCACCGATAGCATGTCAGGCACANACCAAAGTCACAACGACACTAGCTCAACTGAAAATAGTTGTAATCACCGATAGCATGTCAGGAACAGACGAACAGTAATGTTGACAATGTTTATATGACAAAGTGCTTGACATGAAACGCGCATACCGTTGCAACAGAATTTTGTCATGTGTAAGGGCTGCTCTGAATGTGCAGCACATGTCTAAAAATAAACCTCGAGTGTGAGGCATAGTATGTCAAAATTTTTGCTCATCCTTTTTTATGCAAATATTTGTGCACACATGAGGAGAGCACTATACCGCCCACAAGGTACAACCACAGTTCATGAACGCAGTTAAAAGCACTGGGGCATGTAAGACTTCAAGCAGCCTAATATACTTGAGAATGATTTCAAGCTTTTCCAGCAGTGCTTTTGAATTTAAATCTGAAATTGAAACTAGCAGCACTAGCATCATATTTGCAATCAGCCTAATGAGTTTTTAATGATAGCGGTTCCTTCAATCAGCCAGACAATCATCTCAAATTAAATAAGTTTAGAAAAGCAGTCGGTCAAAAAAGAAAATCAGCAAGTTGAGTCATTTAGCTGCGGTCAGCGAATTTTAAAAGCTTTCGGAGACATTAAGCACGGCAGAACCAATGCGCGGCTAACTTCAAAACAGAAAATAATATGTTCCTCTGTTCATATGTGCTATTAAGAAGTCTTGACAATTGAACAATGTAAAATTCAATTTTCAATTTTGAACACTCATCAGCTAACATTTTTCAAACTCTGTGATTGCAGGATACGGTTAATATACAGTCATAGGCACTTATTACTTGCTGTAAAGTGATATTTAAAGCATTAATAGGTCATTTCACAACACAAAAATTTACATTGTATTAAATTATAGCAGTTGTATGCTATAAACTGATAATCACTTATCAACTTTTCAGCTTTCTTTAAAGTGATATTCAGAAACTGCGCAACTCACGCATGTTCCAGGTAATATTCATATATTTAATATTCTACACGGATATATTAGGGATATGCTGTAAACTGAAGTGCAATGGTCACTCATCACTTTTAGGTCTTCAAAAATCATGAAAACTCATATATAATGCCACTCATCATTTAACTTATGAACGTATATTAGTGTTTTGCTGTAGAGCGATAGTCACATCAATTTCAACATTTTGTTTAAAGTTATATACCATAATTTTTAACGTTTCATGTTAAATCATTTACAAAGTCCGAGTAACAATAAGCTGTGAAGTGATATGGGCTAATGTCTTATAAATTTTTTTTTTTACTTTAAAGTGATATTAAAAAATTTCGTAAATAACGCACTTTTTAGGTAATAGCTGATGACCCTCATCATTCAAATTTAATAATAGGGATATGCTGGAAACTGAAAACTCAAGTAAATCCTAAATCATATGTCATGTCACGCAATATTGAAATTTTGAACGCAACTAAGCAGTAGTGGTGAAAAGTGATTCTCACTTACCAATTTTTAATTTTTTTTAGTGTATTATTCCGAAATTTTTGGAAACTGACGACCATTAAACGTTGAATCGTAATTCACTAAACTTTTAAATCACTCAGAAATTTTGTAACATGATTGTGTATATGCTGTAGTGATAGCTAATCGTCACTTAGCAATTTTTTAATTTTCTTTGAATTTATATAAGGAAAATTCAGGTTTACTTTGAACACCTTATATCATCATCATTTGACATATTCTGCGTAGAAAGACTATATATGAGCTTTAAAGAAATATGCGATAGCCACTCATGACGAAAAGGTTTTTAGAAATTTTGAAAACGCAGGATTATTCTAAATAATATCAAAAGTCACCTAAAATTGAACTTTTAAACGTTCTGTAAGAACGTAGTACTGATATGTTGTAAATTGGTAGACGATAGTCATTTATCACTACTAGACTTTTGAGAAATATTAAAAATTTCTCGCTGTTTCTTGGTATTAACTCATTGTGTTTGGTTTGCTGTCATTTTCAATTATTAAAATTTTTTCAATTTTATTTATTTATTATTTATTTATTTAATTTTTATTTTCCCATTCTATAAATATTAATATATTTAAATTGAACTTAAGTCAATTTTGCTACACAATTTTAACTTATTACCAGAAAATTACAGAATGAAGCATATTTTCACATATTGCCACAGTGTTAAAATGTAAACTTTATAGAATCCCAAAATAATGGACCATCACATGTTATTATTGCAATGTGATAATTACTTTTCACTTTAGAAACTAACAAAATCAAATTCAAAAATCGGACAGGAAAGGGGTATCGTAGTTAGACAGCCTTGTTTATTGACAGTCTTTTAATTTGTGTGGCATATGTGAGCTGAATGTTCAAGAAACCAATAGATTGAAGACGGACATTAATTAGAAGGTGCTTGATTTGCTTTATCCCAGTGAAATGTATCATAACATACAATCAGTGGAGCAGAAATGAGCTATAGACTCAATTCCACAACTTACGCCAATTGTTTGAAAAAGTTCAGATAATATGGTTCACAATTTGAGAATTTATTACGAAGCCGTCAATGAGTAATTGGTAGATTGAAACCATATTTTTCAGTTGGAGCTTTTTGAGGCTCTATTAAAGACCAAATTTGTGCTGCGGCTGTGGAACGTATTTTTTTTTTACACGGTGTTCATTTAAGGAAATTTATACGCCTTTCCAAACAGTTTTGAATATTGAAACAGAACTTTAGAGCCAATGGGAATTTAACACTTCAAATAAAGAGATGATGACAGGAATAAGCAAAGGAAAGATGAAAGGATACACTAATTCTAATTCTTCTTCTTAAACAAGAATTTCAAATATTCTTATGAATTTTCAAGTAAAGTGGCTCCTTTTGGTATTTCTTTGGTTAATCTTTTATTTAAATACAAATAGTTTGGGAAATAATTTTATAATTTTGCTTAATTTGCAAACAAAAGAAGCAATGTTTTCAAAATTTTAAGCATTAAATTTGTTTTTTGCCACCGAGGACTTAAGAGTTATAATGAAGAAAGTGAGCAGAAGTACAACAGTGCTGATAAACAGAGCATTTGGCAAGAATATCAATATCAAAGCATGACGAATTCCAGGCATTCTTGGTTAAGAATACTGAATACTCATATAATATGCATGTTTTGCTTTAACAAAGATAAGGCGTTAAAGGAATGGAAGGCTGTCAAATTACAAAGAAATATCTAGCATATCGAAAGCACAAAGATACAATACAAAATATAAAAAAAGCAATTGAAGTTTATTTTTTTTTAAGAATATGCATATTTTATTTTTTCAAAC
>JXOS01017237.1:0-11980 GCA_001015075.1 Cirrula hians
AAATATAATAATTATTAAATTGGAAAATAATATACACAGTGACCAAATGGGTGAAAAATTACAACACATAATTTAATAAAAATAATAAATAATTAAAAAAAATTAAACATTTAACACAACAAATCATAAAATGCATATTTTATCATACATGTTAAATGATTTCCTTGTCACAAAAGCGAACTTCACAGCACAGCATAATACAGTATAGACACTGAAAAAGGAAAGGTATAAGTTGCAAGTGACGCCACGTTTTTCCTCATAATTTTCCAGTGATATTTCATATTTTCCAGTGATATTTCATATTTTCCCATTAGTGCGAATGCGCCAAATACCTGCCGCAAATAGAGAAAATGACCAAATAAGTATATTAATAAAACCATTTCATTCTACTTGTTCTTTTAAGAGTCACAGATCGCATATTTAAAGAGTGTAAGTTTTAATTGGAGGTAATATATATATATATATATTCGTAAATGTATTGTGCAACTGTATAGTGCCGAATAAACTAGATAAAGAGGATAATACTTGGGTGCGGCCTAGCTATTCTTTATTTTAATAGGCCAACTAGAATATGCGAAAATATCATACTTCCAGAGATGTATTCTGATCGTGGTGAAACCCGAAAATTCAAATAGATAAGTCGCTCTTAGCAATTTAAAAAAAATTCTCCAAATTATAGATTATTTGTCCACTGATCTATATTATGAAAAACCACTAAATAAGCATTGAAATGTCATTCATTGGCTGTATTTTATTTTACAGGCTTTAAAAAAACAATTCCATAAGATAACAAAGTGTACGTAACTCAATGACATATTTTTCTAATAAAATTATCTTGAAGGAATACTGAAAATTATTAATAAATTATATTGAGAACATGCAGATCTTATTGAAATACAAATAGAATTTCATTGGACATAAAAGTAAAATATTTAGTATGAAGTTGTGCAAAGATACATTGATTTGGCCCATTGTTTTTGGTTCACAATAAAATGTTATTGTTTGTGAAGATATTAAAAGTAATATTTGGTTTTTAATTATTAAATTCAATAAACAATATCTTTACAGCTGAAATGTTATTTTATATGCATTTTTGCGAAGTATAGATACAACGATATCAATAATTATATATGACCATGGAAAACTTTATATTTTATATCACACACCACATCATAATCCCACAGCTTNTGGAAAACGTTATATTTTATATCACACACCACATCATAATCACACAGCTTGATAGCACAGTATAACTGCAAACAAATCTTAATATTTTGAAAGAAGCTACGATGGCGATGTGTGGGGACGTAAAAAAATGCCTAATCCTCTCCCATGAAATGTCATAAAAAATGGATTTTTTTCGAATGCTCTCTCATTTTCCCATATGTGTCTATTCTGTACTATGGTGTGCTTCAGATTATCAGGCACAACCACTCCACAAAAGCATGCATTTAGTAGTGATGCTTGTTGACAAAACTGATCTATCCTTTTTGAGTTGCTTCAATTTTCAAGGAAAAAATAAATTTTTCGCGATGCCAGCAACATACCCTCACTTCATCAACATTCAATCAGTTACAACAAGAAGTAAAAGCAATTACGTCACGTACCAGGGCCAACGAGTGCAAAATTGATGGCACATGGCTAGCTCAGCTAGATTCCACACTGTCATCCAACGTGTGCAATCGACCATGGCAAGGAACGCTGCAGTATTTGTAGAATACATTAAAGGAAATTATCTAGGGGTTACATTCTAACGCAGCGTTACATAAATCGAAGTACAATTTCAAACAGGTTAGGCTGTATTGTTGGTTCTGCCTTCTATTAACTGTGCAATGATATTCCGTTGGATGTTTTTGCTGATCTACCAAATACCACACATCGTTTTTGTGATTGTGCTCTTTGCTTTGTCTACACAATAATGTGGGAGGAAATATGTTGGAATACCAGACCGGAATTGATGCACGACTGACATATGTTCAAGTTCAAGATATTCTTTTATGATAGTGCAATACTCCGTTTTTTTGGTTATTATTGCCATTAATGCCACTAATGTCAAGTGCCGTGAAACGAATGAATGNTTTATTGCCATTAATGCTACTAATGTCAAGTGCCGTGAAACGAATGAATGCTAAGTTGTATGAGTTTCCAATTTGGCATAGATCTATTTTTATTGGAAGACACACTGCATATGCGCCGATAATGATCAAATGGCTCTATCATATCTGAACAACTGTATTTAAATTTCTTTCTGAAATTTCACTTTATGTACTTGATTTATTTCTTGGAATGTCTCAGTAATTCGAAAAAGCTCAGTGTACGTAAGTGACGTATTGATTTTCCAATTTTAACGATAACACTCTCAAAGCTAAACGGAATTTGTCGTTTTCAGTTTTAATGATTGAATTTTTGTACAAATTCCTAAGATCTTTGCAAATCTGTACATAAACTACGTTACCTATTATAATAAGAGTATATTTTATCTTCACGGAAGAATTTGTAGTTTTTGTAGCAACTTCCATACTTTTTTGATGGGCACACGTCATCACCGTGTCAACACGTCATTGTACCGCCAATTCAATCAAGGAACGTCAACGTACCGCCAATTCAATCAAGGAACGCTACAGAGACTTAATTAAAAAATTTGGAACTTAATGACATATTTACTTGTTCAGAATACCCTAATAAATATAAAATTATATGAGGTGTTCAATCGTTTCGGATAATATTTGTCGCTACTAGTTTATTATTCTTTTCTTTCATCCGGCAACACCGCCTTGTTGAAGTGACATCATTAGACATTCTTTTTCAGTATCTCTCATTAAGCTCAAGTTTTGGCAACATTCTTTTTACTTCAATTCTTCATTATGAATACAAAAGATTCCGTATTCATTCCATGTTCCATGACAGTGACTTGGTTTGAACAATTAGGTCATTAAGAAAGAATTACTCAAATATGCACATCCCGATTTTCTGTATTCAGAGGTATTATAAACTTTGTGTCAATATGAGCTCAGTTACCAAAAGAATAATAGAGCACTCTCCGAAAAAAAAGCATAAGCAAGTCGTTCTTGATGCCGATTATTCTTCTTGATGCAGCGTATGCTTAAGTTCAAACAAACTCCTAAGCATTTTAATTGTGAATAGAGTGGTCGAAGACGCAGAAGAGCAGGGCCGAAGCTTTTAAAACAAATATCAAAATTTTTGATTTATGCTAGAAATGGTCGCAAATAGTTTGTTATGAGAGATCTATCATCTAGAATACGGGAAAACAATAAAAAATTCTTTTGAAGGGACATTGTAATGTTAATGTTCAATTCTTTATTGTGTGCATGTAAAATGTTGATGATAACATAATTACAACAGAACTACGTATTCCAGTGTTATAACAACATCTACAGTTAATATGAAACTTTTGCTAACATTGCTGTATCTTTCGATGAAAAATTAAGTGAGTTTTCCACGGTTGTGTTCATATTTGTAAATCGATGAATGTTAAGAGAGTACAGTATTCAATATAAGCTATTCACTAATTCACTGCTCAAAATATTTTGGGACAACTAAAGTCATATTCATTCAACGTTCATTCGAAGGAGTGTAGTCGTTTTGCTGCAGTCATTGTATATGTAAGTTCAAAGCAAAAAGTAGTCGTGTAATAGGATTCGTGCTTGATTCACTGATACGGAAGTACGGAACGATTGTATTTCGTTCTGACAAAATTTAACTTAAAAGTTATTAATTTAAATTATTACCACTTCTCAACAAACCCAATCAAAAGTATATGCCTGCTTTTAAATAAAATTGTTAAGAATTTACGATTGTGTTTTAAAATCGTCTGCTTATACCTATTTTATATTTGAAATGTTACTGTATTTGTAAAACAAATGTGTGGCGTGGTTGCTACTTCAATAAATCCGGAAATTTTGAATTAAAAAAAGTGAAAAGTTAAATAAAAACACAGTGCAAGGTGGATGGAAAATACTTACAGATGTGTAACAAGAATTATGAACTAAAGTTAATAAATAATATAAATATTCATGTTCCAAGAAAAACCCAAAAGGTCCAAAAATCAAAATTGCTAATCAGCTTGGATTTTGTAAGCGTAAATTACAAAATATGAAATATTACTATTGGCTCGAAAGTCTAATCAAAAATATATATCGAAATAATAAAACGTGCAAATGTTTTAAAGATACTGATTTGAAAACAAACGCATTATCAAAAACAAATTAATTGAAACGCTCAAAAAATGTTTTAAAATTTCTAAAATTTCTGGTTAACAGTATGTAGTTTAAATAAAAATTATTATTTTCAATGTGAAACAAGTTATTATGGTTAATGGATATATAATCAATTTGAAAAGTAAGGTGAGCAATACAAGTGATATGCATTAGCGCACTATTGTGTACAGCATATTTTTACAGAAATATAAAAATTTTAAAAATTCATTGAATTTACAAAATAGTTAAATATTGTTCAATTTCATAAGGATCTCAAGAAGAACAGTGAAATCAAATCAATTGTATTTGTATATTAATGCGAAATTAAAATTAGGAAATCTTTAAAAAAAATTAACATAATGGAATTAAAATCATAGTCACTTTCAGTATATATAAGGTTAAACTATGCTATACCTTGAAAACATACTTATCCTGTTTAAAATGTGTTTGGATATAAAGTCGACTAACTGTTTTCATTATAGAAGTAACAATATTAGCTGCGTTAGAAATAAATTTAAGACTTAGCGAAGTTGACAAATATCGAACATTTATTTTTAAACTCATAAGATTGAACTGAAAAAATTATATATTATTATATTTTAAATAACTCAAATAAATAAAAACAAATAAATATCGTATGTTTTGTCTTAATATATTAAAAAAGCGAATTTGGCGACTTTAATTTCCTTATGTTTCGAATTTTGGTGACGATTTTTGGGTTAATCTCACACATTATGTGCAAAAGGATATTAAGCATTGAAAAATATTCGATTATCCGAATGAATTCTGCTTTTTCTAAAGAGACAATATAAATAGCTTATATTTTATATTTAAAGTCAGTCTTTTGAAGTGACTATAGCGACTGAGAAGAGCTGTTGTTGGTTCGGTTGACGACTCCCAAGGTTTCGCCGTTATATGTAGGTTCAATTGATAACATTTTTAGGCGTAATTAAACACCTCGCATTTATTCCGATGTTTACCTATTAAGATTTTTATCAGTACCGAATGGATTGATTTTATAATTTATTAGGAACTCATGAGCACAACAAATGGATTTTGTTACTCCTTCTTACATTTTTTTAAATGTCATTCTTTCACTGAGCTATCTTTATTGAACAAGATGAAAAGGAAAGAAATGTAATTCAGTGCTTGAAAGCCAGATTACATACAAGTAAAGACACCTCACTTTGTGGAATTCAAAGAAAAATTCAAATATGAGATTCGTCATGTCAAGGGCTCTACTGTCGAACCCTTGAGCTGCCCATAATGGTAATCAAGAACTGAAAAAAGATAGTTAATGCAAATTTTTAAAAACTTTTTATTTGAGATTTGGGTAACGATTTAATATATATATATATATATTAAATTTAAATCATCAATCAAAAACTCATATTGAACCAGATTCCTTTTGATGAGTACTCATCAAAGATAACACATAAATGAATGAACTTGTCACGGCAAGAAAAATAAAGAGCGGATATGAATACGAAAAAATTTGATAAGATCTTAAACAGATTCCATTTAGCAAAATATTTTCTCTTAATGCTGCAGTAAATTTATAAAACCAATACTATAGAGGGTATATAAAACTGATTAACTAGTAATGTCTATCATAATGAGAGAATTACGAGTTCACAACTAACTTGTTTTTGTTCAAACGTTTGCAATATACAGAACAAACTTGGTACGAAGATTATATGGAAAAAACGTGATCCGATAAAATATTCAGCCTAAAAGAAGATTAATACGTCAAATTAGCAAAATTTTCTGTTTGCTGGAATGTATAATTAAGATGATGCTGGCTTAAGCCATTAATGTGATAAAAACGAGTGCAATCAGATAAAGACGTGTTCCACACTATATCTTTAAAGACGAAATATACAATAAACGTTCAAATCAGGCATAAGTCATTATAACTATATAGTCATTATAACTATATAATTTTTAATTCAACATGACTTCGCTAGAGCCCATTTGAGATTGCATAAAATTCGGCATAGGAATATGGCTTTATATACAAAAGGAGCGCTTATGCCAATCGCCCAACAAATATCATGAATATTTAATATAATTGTCTCATTTTTTGGCATGGATTAAATTTATTTGGGTTTCAATTATAATTGTGATCGGACGATATAAAGACCAACCTCCAGTACAAGTTTCTGGTTGAATACTAAATTCGACAAAAAACTTATAATCGTCAATGGGAATGAGAATATACATCCTTAAATTAATAAAAGAATTATTAAGTTGATTCAAAAGGAGCCCATTTTATTAATTCAAAATAAAACTTGAGTTTTATTTTCATTTGTTTCCTCATAGTTTGTGATTCTTTAATTATTAATTAATATTCTTTTTTTATTAATTAGAATTATGGATTATTACCATTTTCTATTTATGATTTAAATAAATAATAAAATACATCCAACACTGAACAAAAATGTTTTAAATCGTATCGTATTGGGGTTATATGCAACTTTAATGATTTTGTTATTGATGCTTGATTTTATTCTTTGAATGTGTACGAATCCACTTACACCTTTCGAAAACGATATATTCATTATTTTTTCGACGATTTGGTGTGTTGGTGTAGTTGTTTTTAGATATTGTTGACTTGGCTTGTATAACGTTTACAATCATTGTACAAATTCGGTAATACGTCGATACTAAATCTTAACAAAGAATGAAGTGATAGATTGCAATGAAACATAAAATTATTTTATATGAAGAGTGTACCATCATAACAAAAAGCAATTTAGACTAGTAGCAACTCCCTCTATTCACGATCCTCAAAACTTATTGAACTACCTGGTACTTCTTTTAATGGAAGAATACGCATTTTATAAAATTTGACTCGTAAGGATATTTCCTTTCTATATTTAAGTGTTTGTAAAAGACACATATTAATAGATTTCGTTTCATGTGCTAATTTTTAAGCCATTGGGTGCTGACATCAAGACTTTTCTTCAATGTATTCAGCAGCAAAGGTCCCCTTTACAATTGTTTCAACCCAATGTTTTTGTAAGATGTGCCATCGCCAGGTATGTAACCTTTACCAATTAGCTTAAAAAAATTGTCATATGCTTCCTTTCCGGTTGCACGTTGCGGCGGGCTATACACTCCATACATTGATAATGGCCTCTTCAATCTTCATCTATTATACTTCGAGCTTGGATTTTGTTTGTGAAGGCGTTGGATAACACTTTGTTTTGTTCATTCCAGTACATTCGTGTCAAGTTCCATCGGGATGCATGTTGCGAGAAAAATTATAGTAGTGAATTGTTAAAAAGCGCCACTTTGTGAAGTGTGTTTCAGATATTAATTATATATGAATTTTGGCATCGTTTAGTATGGATTTGACTTCGAAAAAGTTTTGTGACAATGAATTGGCGCCACGGGCTAATGGTTAGCAGTTTATAGTTGGTAGGTTCGACCAACACATTCAACATTGTTTGGTCTAGTTGCCGCATGTTTTGTTTCACGTTTCTTTATCTGTATAAGTGGATTTTACCGAATAATGAATTCCATCACAAAGTATAAACTTCACATTTACATCTGCTAACAATTAGACATTTAAACTAGTTATTGATAGTAATTGTTGGTATGTCCGTAGTCCTGATAGTTTGCGCATTTCAAAAAAATAAAAGTTCCCTTTTTATGTCTGTTGTACCAATGAATGAGTGCATGCTATTGAAAATTTAAAATTAAATATCTGTTTGACTAAAAACTTGAAGAATTTGGGTGAAAATTTTAACCTTGTTGTTGTTCAATATTGGTATAAAATAATTTTCATTCGCATCTTCACCACGAAGATTCATTATCTAATCATCATTGACCAGTTTTTTTGTATTTGTTTTTCATTTACATCTTGAATACATTCTCTCGGCAAAACTTTTTGGTTTTTATCTGGTTTTGCCATTGCGAGGAACGATTTGTCATTTCTGACTAGGGTATCTTTATATATGAAAATAACGTTTGCTTCATTTGTCTTATTTTCTAATATTACCAATATATTGCTTCGGAAGTTCTACGGATTTATAGCCTCAAGAGGGCTTTATAGCCTCAAGAGGGCTCGGGCTGGACTCTCAAACTTTAAATTACACATTTTGTTTCATAGAATCAATAGAAAAAAAAACCGACTGCAATAGTCGGGCAAGACCGACTACATAATATCCATCAGACATTCAATTGATGAAAGCATCAAAATATTACATGAATACCAAATTCCTGTAATTTCCGATGAAACCACAGGTATATACTCATTTAAGTAAAATTGGGGTTACACCACCTACGACAGGTATCGAAAAATATAGACAGATTTTGGTGATATCTCAGAATAATAAGACAATAACGTAAAAGCTTTCAATTAAGCTTCAGTAGTATGCGATGGAATAACTGGCATCTAACTTAACTTCCAAGAAATCGGAAATAAATCATCTAAATCTAGGGTATGTATCTGAAATTATAGAATGATCACGTTTTACAATAATATAGCAATAATGGAGAAAAGGGTCCATGCCAAATTTCAATGTAATATGATGATACACTTGGCTTTGATGCTTTCTTCAATGAAATCAGGAGTAAATATTCTGTGGGAAACATCCGAACTTACCGATTTTGTCCAATCCCGAAGTGCACGCTACTCATTACAAAATATCTGGAGGAACCAAATTTCATCAATCTATCTCAAAAACTATTCATGTTATGGAGGTCACAGACAGACGGACATCACTTAATCGAATGTTTTTTCCCGTTATTCTCTGCATATATCTCAAAGAAACGTATGGTCGGAAATGAATATTTCTATGCATTAACTACTTTGGACAAACCCATAACACCCCCAGTCAATAGACTGATGAGCATAAAACCAAGTAGTGATGACCAACTGTCCGTGAACATCACTCACGTAATTTTGAGCTAGGGAACTGAAATTCGATATTAAAAAAAAATTTGGGAAAAAGCCATTTACTTCCAATATTACGGAAATTACCACAAAAGCCAAGAGGTTCATGCCATGCTAGGGAAAGGACTTAGAGAAATATTTTTGGATCATTCCGATGGCATTTCACAAGTGGCGTAAAATGGTTCATTTACTTCGGGTACATCCCATAGACCGTTTACTCCTAAACTCACGAAAATAAGCCGTTTTTTCATTGTATTCCAATGCATTTCCGTAAATGGGCGTTTTCACATTTTTGTCAAATTCAATATTTTGAATGAAGTATATAATTATCGGTACCTCCAAAACTCCGCTACCCTAAATAAGTACAGTAACCAGGAGTGTCGTCGCATACGGAAAAGTGATATAGCTGCCATATTTTTTGGCTTTTATAAAATGACTTACGAGGGATGTTATGAAATCGGGGTTGAGTGACTATTACATCTATCTTGTTTTATTTATTATTTAGTAAATTACTTTACTTTTAATAAAATACTTTTGGTTTAATAATAATTTTTGGTAACTTTATTGTCCAAATAATTTCAAACCTTTATTTATAAATGGTTGGAGTTTTCAAATTGGTTGGTGAATAGATTTAAAAGCTTTCTTGGAGATAGCTCGAACTTTTAGATGTTAATTTCAGTAAATAAATTGACATAGGTACTTCAGTCTTACAGAGTAATTTCTTATAGTTAGTATTCATTCAATATTCTTTGATTTCATTTTATTTTCCATCATTGACGTCATACATCAATATATCTTGCTTCAAATAATTTTCAATAAAAAAAAAAGAATCACATTTTAAAGCTCTTTAATGTAAGTGTGGTATATTTGACAGTTCGCAGTTGCTCAAAAAATTACTAAAATATAGTTTCATAGAAAATTTTAAATACACTTCATTAAATACCGGCTTAGACTGACCGTGGGAGACACGTCGCTTCCAAAATGTTTAGTATAAGGGTTCTGTCCAAATGTGCTCAAAACCCGGTTTTTGGACCGCATAAGTGCATTGGAATTTCCTCTGATTTACATTCATCCTCTGAATTTCAATTATAATTGCTCATTTCTGGTGCCCTTATTAACTATATTTATGTTCACTCAGTTATGATATTAAAAAAATGTATCTATGCAAAATGATATCTGCGAATAATCCTGCATTACAGCCTCTATTGGGACCATATAGGTGTACTGGAGGTACCGCTGAATTCCATCCAATGTTATAAATTTATGCAAATTAATAAAATTTAAATGATATCTGTCGATTATTCTACTTTAAAGTCTCTATTGGAACCATATAGGTGTACTGGAGGTACCTCTGAATTTCATCCAATCTTGCTTATTTTTGGTATTCTTAGTGATCATAATTATGATAACTCAATACTAAAATTTATTTTATTAATTTTTCTACCTAAATTTTTTTAAAACAATAAATATATTTATTTCAATATATTTATGTTCACTCAATACTTCAGTATTGTAAAGTTTAAATTATAACTGTGGGTAATTATGCACTAAAATCTCTTTTGGGACCATATAGGCATACTGGAGATACTTTCGATTTTTATTCAATGACGAATATTTTTGAAGCACACTTAGATTTTATGAGTATCCATCTAATAAAGAAATTGCATTGTAAAATACTGGCTCTTTCGGCTCCAGTACAGCTCCGGATCCAAGTTTTAAGATAGAGGTGTACTGAAGGTACCCGAAATATTGGTCGGATCTGGCCCAATTTCTAATTTAGATCTAACATGTTTCCATAGATTACGTGTGTAATTCTAGTCCAACGCGTTCTCTCTAGGATTTGATGACGGACAAACGGACGGACGATATTGCTATATCGATATATATTTCAATTATATTTAGATAACGTCTATGTTTTATTATTCGACATATAACTTTTTTTATAGGTTATCATTTATATTTCATATTTATTTTACATCAAACAATGTAATTCCTGTATGAGCTATTAAAATTTTGTTTATTGTATGAAAATATTTTTTAAAATCCTATTTAATAAAATACATTATCTGAGTAATATTTTATATGTTTATTCAGTGGTACTTTAGAATATATTAAACGCGAAAAATTTTTTTTTTTGAAATTTTTAGAATGACTTTTCGAAATCCGACTCTGGAGAAATTAAATTTAAGTATTTCCTTGCAGGCCAATTAGAATAACGAATTACTTGGCCGAACCCATTTTGTCTATATAATTCGGCACTGTACAGTTGCATTACCTGGCATAGTATAGCATATGCAAATTGTTGTATATGTCTGATCATATATATATGATATATATAAGTAAATAAAACATATGGGAAAACAATTAAACATCAACTATTAGTTTATCTTATAGTCTTATCGCTAAGAATTTTCTTCTACATAATATTTATACAGTATTCATTACATTATCAAGTGAAAAGAAATTAGTTCAAGTGATATGGTTCTGCATTGTAATAAAATCAAACACTATTCCATTCTAGATTTGTTTCTTTAGTTTGCGCAACCTTAAAAAACATATGTACTAGGGGTTGCACGGCATTGGTTTAATTGTTATGGAACTCGTTCAACATGTGTTTGTATGTTCAAATGTAGTTAAGTTAATTAGGTGGTATCGTTATAAAATAATGTAATGCCAGTAAATGTCATTATTTTAATATTTAAAATTTAATAGTTTTGTTGTACTTAGAAAATTGTTTATTTGACGCCATAAAATTATACGGACCAATATTTTAAATATTTTTTAAAATGTTTTTTTTACTCGTGTTTTACTTACTTTTCACACATATTTGTTAACTTGTATATATATATATATATATATA